>VMDO01002068.1:0-34131 GCA_007922755.1 Pedetes capensis
GAACAACACAATCAGTTGAACTTAATTGGACTCTTTTTAATGACATCAAAATATATGTTCCTTACAAGTTTACTTGGAACATTAACCAAAGGAAATCATATGTTAATCATAAAATAATTCTCAATAAGTCTCACTTTAAAAGTGTTGAAATCATAGAATGTGTCCTCTGATCATAATGAATTATTAGACCTCAGTAACAGCTATTTGGAAGAATCTTTAAATATTTGGAAATTAAACAATATACTTACAAACAACACATAGATAAAAGAAATTACAAGGGAACTTAGAAAATATTTGAACTAAATAAATATGAAAACATATATAAACACTTATTGGATGTTAGCCAAATGAAGTGGTGCATGCCTTCAATCCCAGAATTTGGGAGGCCAAGGCAGGAGGATTGCTGTGAGTTCAAGGCCAGCCTGTGCTACATAGTGAGACCTTGTCTCAAAAAAAAAACAAAAAAAACAAAAAAACCCCACGAAAACCAAAACCAAAAACCAAAACACAAAAACAAAAAAACAAGATAAATGAATAAATAAGAAAGAAAATCAAAATAAAAATCAATAATCTAAGATTTTGCTTCAAAAAGCGAGAAAAGAACAAGTTAAATCCAAAGAAAATAACAAAGATAAAAGCAGAAATCAATAAAATATAAAACAAAAATAACAAAATCAATGAAAACTAATCCTGGTTCTTAGAAAATTTCTCAAAAATTATAAATCTATAGCAAGACTCATGAAGATGAAAAGGGAAAAGATACGAGTTATGAATACCAGGAAAGAATGTCGAGACATATAGATGCAACATATACCTCAAGGATAATGAATGAATATTATGAATCATTTTATGCCAATGAATGCCAACTTAGATGAATGGGCAAACTGCTTACAAAATACAGCTTAATAAATATGACTGAAGAAGAAGTAGAAAACTGGAATAGTCCTATATTTAGTAGAGAAATTAAATGTGTAATTTAAAAACTTCCCATAAAGAAAACTGTAAACCCAGATGACTTCACTTATGCATTCTACTAAATTTTATCAGATTAAAGAACAAAATATACCAATGTTGCATGAACTTATTTAGGAAATAGGAGAACGGAAAGAATTTTCCAACTCATGTTATGAGGCCAGCCAGCATCACCCTAATCTGAAAATCTGACAAAGATATTACAGGAGGAGAAAAAGAAAACAGAAACAAAAACAAACAAACAAACAAAAAAAGAAAGCAATGTTCTTCATAAACATAGACATAAAAATTATTAGGAAAATGCTAGCAAATCTCTTAAATAATGTATCATGACCAAAGAGAGGTTATTGTAGGAAAGTAAGAGAAGCAATAAGAAGTGTCTGTTAATCAGTTTTTCGTTATTTTAACAAATACCTGGAGTGATCAATTTATAAAGAGAAATGGTTTATTTTGGCTCACAGTTTGGGAGGTTTCAGTCTATGATTGGTTGGCCTCATTGCTTTGGGCAAGGCAAGGCAACACATACTGACGGGGTATGGCAAAACAAAGCTGCTTATCTTGGGGCCAGCACACAAAAGAGAGAGGAAAAATGAGGAGCCTGGGGCCTCACCATCCCCTTCAAGGGCACATATTCAAAGATGAGGGGACCTCCCACTAGAACCCACATCTTAAGCTTTCTACCACCTCCCAATAGCACCAAGCTGGGGACTAATCTTTAACACATGGGGGACATTTCAGATCCAAACTATAGCAAAGGACATCAAAGGTGGGGGTGTATGTCAAAGGGAAATAAAAATAAAAAAGGAGCACCTTTGACTCCAATAGTTTGAATTTCTATTATTATTGCAACTACACATTACTGAGTGCTTGCCAGATTCCAGGAAGCATGTTCAGCCCTTTAAGTGCAGTCTTTGTAAGAACCCTATGAGGTAGGTACTGTTCCCCTGGGTATTTAATAGTTGAACTAAGGCACAGAGAAATTTAGGAATGTCTTCACAATCTTGTAGCTATTAATATTTGGACTTATGTTTGTCTGATTTCTAACCCCACACTCTACTAATGCACTGCTCTACACAGAACTGCTCATTTTTTGGTGTCCTTTCCAAGCAAAGATTATTGCATCAATCAAAAACATTTCTCTGGTTTTTTTGGTTCATAATTAAGAGCTGCCATCTGAGTCAAAAGATTAAGTTCTTTCAAATGCAAAAGATTTCCAAAATAAAATCATGTTTATTAAATCATTAAACTTATTGTACTAGAGTGGGAGGTGTGCTCCATTATCCCCTCCTAAATTTTTATGTGGCTACAAATGTTGTGGCCTCCAAGAAGTGGGAAAAAAAAAAAAAAAAAAAAAAACCTCCCTTCCCTGTGGGCAGAACAAAATGCCCTTTTTCTCCATGTGGAGACTTAGATTTTAATGCTGGGGCTGTGCCTTCATGACACAGAGACTTGCCCCAAGTCCTTTAAGTGTGGAAAGCTTCAGTTCCCCCACTGGTAAGAAGGAAGGTCCTACCCTCCACACAGGATTGGCATGAGAGCTAGAAAGCTGGTTTCAGTATTCTTTTTTTCTCCCTTCTTCATTTTTTCCTCCTCCCACTTTTTTCAGGGCTTTTGAAGTTTGAATCTCTCAAGAAAATTGTTTCTCAAACGTTTTCCGACCATTGTCCACACTGTAAGACATATACTTCGCAAACCAGTATACATGTTATTCACATACATATGTATAATGAAGGTGATCACTTCATTATTTATACAAACTGGGACAATTATTATTTTGAAAGTAGTAACTATGCCAGAGCAACAGGAAGAAACTGGGCTACTCTGGGAAAAATTGAGCCACATGTCTCCAAACCACTTAACCTTATTTATTTTGATGCATTCCATTATTTTATCATGTATTCTAACTAATTAAAAAATGCTTTCCTAGACCTATTAAATTGATTTTGTAGCTCACTAATGAGTCCCTACCCAAGCATTTTGAATTCCTCTAGAGAATAACTTGTTTGACTCTTCCAATATTTCTGGAGTCCAGCAGGACTGAAGACTATTAGCATAATTATTGTTGTTGTTAGGTGCTGTGGAGTCAGGTCTGACTCATAGCGACTCTATGCACAGTAGAATGAAACACTCCCCAATTCTGTGCCAGGCACATGATCTTTTTTATCTTTAAGCCCATTGTTGCAGACACTGTATCAATCCATATAGTTGAGGGTCTTTCTTTCCTTTGTTGACCCACTGCTCTCCCTAAAAATGATGTCTTTCTCCAGAGATTGATCCCTCCTGACAACATGTCCAAAATACATAAGATGCGGCCATTCTTGCTTCCAAGGAGCACTCTGGTTATGCTTCTTCTAGGACAGATCTTTTTGTTCTTTTGGCAGTCCATGGTATATTCAATAGTTGTCTCTGTGGGGCACGCGACTCCCGGTCCGGCCTGGAGGTTCGGACGGGCTGCGCCACCTCGCACACAGATACTAAACATAATTCACTCGGGACCCTCAGGTGAGAGGCACAGATCCTGCAGTCCTTGGGACCCCAGCAGAGACTGGAGAAAGGAAAAGCCTCAGGCGCTTTTGCCTTCCAGGGGCAAACACCTGTGTTGGTTGTCTCGGTGGTCACGAGGAGACAGCTGTTGCTTCGTCAGTGATCAGACGGAGAGCAGGTTCTTTTCTTTGTTCAGGATTGCGACAGGAGAGCATTCTCTCCTCACCCAAGGTCTGGGGCAGAGCAGTGGGAAAGGTGCTTCCTCATCGGTGGTCCGGGCAGGAACAGGGAGAAGGCGCAGAAAGGGGTGCCAAAAAGCCTAAAAGGGCCTAAAAAGCTGTGCCAAAAAGTGGAGCTGCCGCAGCGCAGCTCTTTATGTAGCTCGCCCATGGAATGTCCTGAGCCAATCAGCTTTCAGTCCAATTGTCCAATCAGGAAGGGTTTTGTACAAACGTGCAACCAAGTTACTTTCATTTTCCCTAGATTTCTAACTTACAAACCAGATATTCAAACGCCATTTTCCCAGTTTGGGAGTTTTTGCCAATTTCCTCCCAATTTTTCCCTACATGTCTCTAGCGCCACAATAATTATTAGCATACACAAATATGGAGAATTTGTGGAAAACTCAGGCAGTCAAGTCAGGATGCCTCTTAATTGACATAGCTCCACACATTCTAACCCTATTTCTGTTCAATCATACCCATTCTTTCTTTCACTCATTTACCAAATGCTGTGAGCACTCTCTATATTACCAAGTGCTAAAAATGACCAGACACTGGTTGCTGGGACATGGTTCCTATATTCTAATGGGGCTGAGGTAGGAAAATCATCACAGGACATAATGATGAGGGATACTGTGGAAAGATGATCCGAACGCTGTAGGAACATGGAAGTAAGACTCACCATCTTTGCCTGGGAGGAGTGGGTTCAGAGGAAAAGAGGAGGAGTTAAATTTATGATGTTCTAGGAGAAGGACGCTGAGGTACTCAGGAGCAACAACTGGAGGTTATCTTTAAACTGAATAGAAGTGAACTCAAGCCCTGTAATCCCAGCAGAGGCAGGAGGATCACAATTTTGACACCAGAGGCAGCCTGCCTAATTTAGTGAGATTCTGTCTCAAAATAAAAAGTATAAAAATGGGCTAGGGATGCAGCTCAGTGACACAATACTTGCAAAGCATGTAAGCACAAGGCCCCAGGTTCAATCCTCCAGTACCACAGAAGCAAAATGAGAGAGGAGTAGGAGAGAGAGAGAGAGCCCAAAGTCAGCAAGAACAGAATTACAAAGGGCATGGAGTGAGAGAGAGAGAACCTAGAGTGTTCCAGATGTGTGTGTTGGGGGAGCCAGGCAAAGGGAGGAGGTAGCAGAATAGAAGGGGGAGGCTGGGCAGATATGCTAAGAGGCAGACTTTGTAGCCCAGGAGCCAAAGAGCCTGGGAGAGTCGTGAGCTGGGGGACATGGAAGCAAAGTGAAAGCTCTGGTTGAAGTGTGGACAGCGGATGGAGGAGTATGGTGGGGAGGTTTGCAGGGAACCCATTTAGGAGGAGCTGCGGCAGCCCTGTGGCATCCGATCCCGTCACATCTCGGAAGCTAAGCAGGGTGAGGCCTGGTCAGTACCTGGATGGGAGACCACCTGGGAACACCAGAAGCTGTAGGCTTGGGAGAAGGACCTGGCAACCCCCTCCCAAAAATCAATCTGCCATTGAAAACCCCATGAACAGCAGAGAAGCACTGACAATAGTGTTTCCCCTGTTGTACAGAGGGTCGCTATGAGTCGGATACTGACTCGACGGCACCTAACAACAAGCGGTGGTCAAGGCAGGTTGTATGGTTAGAGTGGAGATGCAAGGGGTGAGCAGATGAGATAAATATTTAGAGATAAAATAGAAACTAATGGCTGTCCAGATTCCAATAAATAGGCTATGGCAGATTATACATATTTTTTTCTTCATTTTTTATTAGAAATTTTTAATGTACATCATAATGTGATTCATTTTGACATGCTTTTCATTGTGACATTTTCGATTATACATATTTTTAAAGGCTTTTGAATGTCTCTACATACCAGAATATAAAGAAGCATCTTGAGTTGTGTGTCATCATTCTCTGTGATACTTATGAAATACAAATGAAGTGAGCCCAATCTACAGTAGAACTACTAGCCCCCTCTGTCCAGGGAGGGAAATGAAGAAGTGCTATTGGGAAGGCCAGGTGTAGCTGATGGTAAGATAATAAAAGGTGTGTGCAAGTGAGAGTGTGCGGGCACATACGTGCACGGGTGCTTGCTTGGAATCATGGAACTCTGCCGTGACCTCTTGTACATCTTTCCTTCCAGTACTGCTTCTTTCTTTCCACATGTCCTCCTAAGCCTACAAACTTTAAGACTGTTGTTGTTAGCCTTAGTGGTGGGTGCTAAATTTGAATAATGGTCATATTAACTGGCCTTCCTTGTAGGTGTATGCGTATTCCATCACTGACAGCATTGTGTACTTCAGGACAGACAGATCTTGAGATGTCTTTTTTGATGATGAATGCAACCCCATTTCTCTTTAATCTGGCATTCCCAGCACGGTAGACCATTTGATTATCTGATTCAAAATGGCTCATACCAGTCCATTTTAGCGCAGTGATGCCTAGAATGGTGATGTTTATGGGCTTGACTTCCCTTTTGATGATTTTCAATTTTTCTAGATTAATACTATGTACATTCCCTATTCCAATTTTTAATGGATGTTTACAGTCCTTCATCCTCATTTTGAGTAAAGCCACATCGGCAATGGAGGTCCCTGGTGCTTTACTCATTTCTGTCATTAAGTAAATTCCTCTTAGGCAACTTTTCCTAAATTGTCTTTTGAGTGCCTTTCAAGCTGGGGGGCTCATTTTCTGGCAGTATACTTGACAGTATTTCTCTGATATTCATAGGATTTTCAATGACTAATTGTTTTGAGAGTGGGCTGCCAGGTCCTACTCCTTAGTCTGTCTTAGTCTGGAAGCTCCGCTGAAACCTGCCCACCATGGATGACCCTGCTGGTATCTGTAATACCAGTAGCATGGATTTCAGCATCACAGCAACACACAAGCCCCACAGACCTATGGGGAAACTTTAAGATTAGTAGTTCTTAATGTTCTCTGGGCCCTATTCTGTGAGTAATGTACATACAGTAGACAAAGAAAATTTCATATCAAATGTCGTGGTCACTGAAAGTGTGTACTAAGGATCTCTCATCTGTTGAATTCATAAAAAAAGCAATGCATAGATAAACTATATTTAATAAATATATGAGAAAATGATTAAGCCCAGTAACTACCAAAAAAAATGTCAACTGAACTTTGAGATAATGTTTTTCATTCATCAAAATGGCAAAAGGTTCAAAAGATTGATGATACACCAAACTTTGGCCATTGTAGAGGGAAATAGGTACTCTTATATACATTGGATAAATGTGTAATGGCAAAATTTTTTTAAAGATCGCTTTGGATCAGGCACCATGGCACATGCCTGTAACCCCAGCAATTCGGGAGGTAGAGGCAGGAGGATCACAAGTTTGAGATGAGAGATAGTCTGCGTAATTTAGTGAAATCCTGTCTCATAAAAGTAAAGAAATAGGCTTGGGGTACAGCTTAGTGATACAACACTTGCAAAGCATGCAAGCACGAGGCCCTGGGTTCAACCCTCAGTACCGCAAAACAAACAACAATACAAAGCAAAACGAAAAAAGATCAACAATTCTCAAAATATTAAATGCATAGATCCTTGAATATAATAATTCCAATCCTAAAAAACTATCCTTTTAGGAAAACAAATATAGGTGTGCAAATAGTCAAGGACTGTCATTGAAACAATAATGACAAAATTGGGAACTGCCTAAGCAATGATCAACAGGGGAATGGTTAAATAATTTTTGAAACAAACCCATAACTATACAATGAAATACTATGAAGTCAAAAGGAGTGAGGTTGATCTGTGCTAAGAGCCTGTAGCCATACCACTGTGACGTCCAATCCCATCAGATCTCAGAAGCTAAGCAGTGTTGGACCTGGTTAGTACTTGGATGGGAGACTGCCAGGGAACACCAGGAGCTGTAGGCTTCAAAAAAGGACCTGGACAGCCCACTCCCAAAAAACAATCTGCCATTGAAAAACCTATGAATAGCAGAGACTCATTGACAATAGTGTTTCACCTATTGTACGTAGGGTTATTATGAGTCAGACACTGACTTGATGGCACCTAACAACAAGTGAAAAAGGCAAATTGCAAATCAATACATGTAACACAACACATTTTCTTCTAGAGAACTCACAAAAAATACCCCTATTTGTGTTGTATATAAATGCATTTATAAAGCCATGGGCCTGCAGCGGTAGCCCTGTGGCATCCGATCCCATCAGATCTCAGAAGCTAAGCAGGGTCGGGCCTGGTTAGTACCTGGATGGGAGACCGCCTGGGAACATCAGAAGCTGTAGGCTTGGGAGAAGGACCTGGCAACCCCCTCCCAAAAATCAATCTGCCATTGAAAACCCGATGAACAGCAGAGAAGCACTGACAATAGTGTTTCCCCTGTTGTACAGAGGGTCGCTATGAGTCGCACACTGACTCGACGGCACCTAACAACAACATATAGCCATGGAAAAAATTTGCATGAATTTACCTGAAACTTTTAGTAGCGATGAATTCTAGGAAGCAGGATTTGGTTGAAGGGGTTGGAATTTTCTCTTTTTATTTCACGTACTACTATACTGTTTGAGGTCTGCAGCTGTAGCCCTGTGGCATCCGATCCCATCAGATTTCGGAAGCTAAGCAGGGTGAGGCCTGGTTAGTACCTGAATGGGAGACCACCTGGGAATACCAGAAGCTGTAGGCTTGGGAGAAGGACCTGGCAACCCCCTCCCCAAAATCAATCTGCCATTGAAAACTCTATGAACAGCAGAGAAGCACTGACAATAGTCTTTCCCCGGTTGTACAGAGTGTTGCTATGAGTCAGATACCGACTCAACGGCACCTAACAACAACATATTGCTTGAATTTGTTGTTTGTTTTTGAGACAGGGTCTCATTATGTAGATCCGGATGATCTGGAACTCACTGTGTAGCCCAGGCTGGTTTCAAAATGTCTATCTTCCTGCCTCTGCTTCCAGAGCGCTGGGATTATAGGCATGAGCCACCAGCCTTAACTCTAATTTTAAACAAGCTTGTTCTGCATTGACCGTCATTCTTGAAAAACAAAGGTAACCTAAGAATTCCTAACCTGAAGATTCTTTTCAAGTCTAAAGATCTGTTTTAATATTTGTGCTGGGGAAGCAGCACACGGAGACGTGCTTCAGTCTGCTCGGATTAAAATATTTCAATGATGTCTCAGTGTGTTGGGGGTCAAATCCACACTTCTGAAAGTGGCACTAAAGTCCTTGATCTGGCAACTCACCTGACTCTTCAGTGTCTTCAGCAATCCTGCAACTCATAGATTTGGTCCTCCCTGGAACTCACTGGGTTGTGGAGTTCCTGGGATTCTCCGTGGTTTCTGATGTATGCTAGCTTCATGCAGGCGGCTCATTCACTGTTAGGGCATCCTCAGCTCCTCACACTCCTTTCTTAAGTTGTTTGTAATGTAAGCACCACCTTAATCAGGAAGCTCTGGCCCTCTAGCCTTACCCACCCTTCTGGTTAGAGTTGTTAGGTGCCGTCAAGTCGGTATCTGACTCATAGTGACCCTCATAGGGTTTTCAATGGCTATTTCGGGATTGCCTTGGGAGTGGATTGCCAGGCCCTTCTCCCGTTTTTGCGGTGCTGGGAATTGAACTCGGGTCCTCAGAGACTGCAGCGCAGCGCTCTACCCACTGAGCTAAATCCCAGCCCTCTGGTTAGAGTACTGCTCCTAAATGCTCCCAAGTGTCCCGGGTACACCTCCTATATTGTATCACTTAATGTGCTCTGCTGTGACTTTGTTTTAGAATCCAGTTTCCCTGTAGGTGGCAAAAGCTGCTTCATGATCCCACTGCACGGCCCAGTGCCTGGCCACAGGAGGCCCTCCATCACTGTTGGATGGTCGAGTGCCCACATGCTTTTTATGGGATCTCCTCATTGACAGTGTCGAAGAGGTACAAAAGACTGAATTTCAAGTCTTTAAACGTTACTTTTTAACATAGAGCCTAAAATAAGATCCCAGATCCTAAGATCCCAGCATCATAGAATTGAAAAGGGTTTAGAACTCACCTGGAGGAGTTGTTTTCCATCAAGAATCAGTGGACTAAGTGCAAGTCTCTGTCAATGTTTTCACATTCCTGGCCCAAATCAGAAAAATATTAGCAGCTGGCCGTGGTGGCGCACGCCTGTAATCCCAGCGGCTTGGGAGGCAGAGCCAAGAGGATCGCAAGTTCGAGAGCAGAGGAAGTCTGCGTAACTTAGTGAGACCCTGTCTCAAAAAGTAAAGGAAAAAAAAAAAAAAAGCGCTGGGGGTGCAGCTCAGTGGTCCAGCACTTGCATAGCATGCAAGCGGGAGGCCCTGGGTTCAACCCCTAGTACCGCAAAAAAAAACAAAAAAAACACAAAACAAACAAACAAAAAAAATGGAGTAGATTGTTTAGCAACACTAGGCTAAATGCATTCAGCTTAAATGATGCTTTCTAATTCATTCCCCTCATTTTAAGATCATTTATGAATGACACACTAGTTAAGTGGTGTTTTTTGTTTTTATTTCCTTGGCAACCCAATGTTAGTTGTTGGTTCCTTCTTGATTTGTTTAGCTTAATTGGCCTTTTAAGTCCCCAAATCCCGGAAACTCTAGCTCTTACGTCTTTCCTCTCAGAACTGAGACCCAGAAGAGATGATGGCTTTGTGCATAACTGATGGAATGAATGTTTCAGTTCTGGGTATTTCTGCTATTGTGTGTAAGGCAATTGTGTATGTTAAAAATATTATGCACATTTGGTATGATTGGCTTTCTGTTCAGCATTTTTAATTCAGAAATGAAACCATCAGTTCATATATTTGTTGTACTATAATTGGAAATCAGTTGCTCTCTGCAAAGTGTCTATAACCATATGATATTGTTTTCTATCAGTATCCAGTAAGGTTTTAAGAAACATCACAGTGCTGAAATTATGTATATATTTTGTTCTATTGACTTCAATATGGAAATAAAAACTATTTTCTTTAATGCTTGATTGCTTACCAAGATTGAAGGTGGTGTAAGGACTTTAAAAATTAATTTAAAGTGACTTTGAATTTGGCTATTCCTTTAATTTTGATCTTAAACATATGAATATTGTCCAACTTAGAATTTCCACTTTTAAGAAAATAATGGAGCCAAGTGTGGCAGCACATACCCGTAATGCCAGGGACTTGAGAGGCTGAGGCAGGGGCATCTAGAGATTGAGGCCAGAGGCAGCCAGTGCAAGTGAGCAGGACCCTATCTCAGAATAGAAAACTTGAAAAGGGCCTGGGGGTGCAACTCAGTGGTTAGAGTACTTGCAGAGTATACACAAAGCCCTGAGGCCAACTACCAAGGATTTAAAAAAAGAAAAAGAAAGAAAGAGAAAGAAAAGAATGGGAGATATATGTAGTGATGTATGTCTAAAGGCACTCATGAAAACATTTCTATTAAAGATTGGAGAGATCATAAATGCCCAATAAGAGGAAGTTGGTTAAGTACATTTTGATATAGTCATTCATTGGAAGGTACTTCGATTATTAAAAATGAGTTTTCCTTCCATACATTTTTTAATTTTTATCTAGCACAAACATATTGTACTCATATAACTAAAGCATGGTAAAATTTACCTAGCTCAATGTTTTAACCAAAATGATGTTCTTTACTTGTTTTGTTCTGGGAAATAGGTATATTATGCAGAGGATTGCCAAACAAGCCCTGGGGTTGGAATCTACAAACTGGTTCTTATGTATGTATGTGTGTGTATGTATGTATGTATGTATGTATGTATGTATGTATGTATGGGTGTTTGCAGTGGTGGGGCTTGAACCTAAGGTCTCACACATGCTAGACAAGGGCTCCTCCAACTGAGCTGCATCTCAAGCCCCAAAACTGGTTCTATTTACATCCCCACTTACTAGTGGGCTGACCTTGGACCAGTCACTTCACCTGTTTCTCTTCCAATCGTGAAGTATCTACCTCGGCAGGTGCTCATGATGTAAAATATGATGGTACGTGTCAGATACATGCCAAGATGTTTGTCGACATTACCATTGTCTGCTTTTCCTTCTTCTTTTCTTTCTTTTTTTCTTTTTTCTTCCTTTCTTTTTTCTTTCTTTCTTTCTTTCTCTTTCTTCCCTCTTTTTCTTCTCCCTTTCTTTCTTTCTTTCTTTCTTTCTTTCTTTCTTTCTTTCTTTCTTTCTCTTTCCTCCCTCTTTCTTTCTTTCTTCTCCCTTTCCTTCTTTCTCGCTTTCTTTCTTGCTTGCTTGCTTCCTTCCTTCCTTCCTTCTTTCTTTCTTTCTTTTTTTTCTTTCTCTTTCCTCCCTCCCTCTCTCTCTCTCTTTCTTTCTTTCTTTCTTTCTTTCTTTCTTTCTTTCCTTCTTCCTTCTTTTTTGTGGTACTTAGGGTTTAGAGGTCAAACCCAGAATCTTCCACATACTTTGCAAGTCGTCTACCACTGGGCTGCACCTTCAGCCCATTTTTAAATTTTTTCTCTTGAGACAAGGTCTTGCTGAGTTACATGAGCTTTCTCTGACCTCAAACCTGCGATCCTCTTGCCTCTGTCTCCTGAGTTGCTGGGCTTACAGGCCTGAGCCACCACGGCAGGCTGTTGTCTGCTTTTCTGTGTCCTCCTCAAGTCCTGAAGTTCTTTTAAGATCAAGGGCTGTAGCACTAATCTTGTTTCTCTCCATAGGACCTGGATTGTTCACTTAAACTGAAGACATACTTTAAGAGAAGACTCTAAAGGTGGCTGTCAGGTTCTCTTTCAAAAAACTTCTACTGGAGTTTGTTCATTAAAAAACCAATTCATTGGTCAGCTAGCTTAGAGGCAGTACCTGCTATGTGCTTTCTACTGTTGGTGCTGTTCCACTGAAGAGCAATATAGGAGATAAACACACAAAAAACAGACAGACAGACAGACAGACACACACACACGTTGTAGATTCAGAGATGTCAGAGGTCACACAATGGTGATTGAAGGGCTCCATCTGCTCCTCGCCTTGAATGCTAATATTTTAACATGCAAACCTGATCTAGAGCTCAAGATTTTGCCTTCTGCTGAAAATATGAAGAGCTAAGCCGGGCGTGGTGGCGCGTGCCTGTAATCCCAGCGGCTGGGGAGGCGGAGGCAGGAGGATCACAAGTTCAAGACCAGAGACAGTCAGTGTAATTTAGCAAGACCCTGTCTCAGAAAATAATAAAATCTACAAAATGGGCTGGGGGTGCAGCTCAGTGGTCCAGGTCCTGGGTTCAACCCCTAGTACTGAAAAAAAAAAAAAAAAAAAAAAAAAAAAGAAAGAAAGAAAGAAAAGAAAAAGAAAATATGAAGAGCTAGTCATACTAGGCTTGGCCTGTCCATAGGGACAAGGGACTGAGGCAGCAAGCTACAGCCATTCAAGCTTTTCATCCCTGGTTTACCACAGAGGCAGTCACTGTAGATCCCTGTGGTTACCCCAAATCCTGAGGCAGGTAGGAATCACCATTTATGGTCACATCTATGATGCTTGTACTTATGTAGAATTTGTTGTGTATTAGGCACTGGTTTAAGCACTGTAGCGCTCCATACATCCACCCATGCATCCATTCATCTGTCTATCACAAGTAAGGAATGGGAGGCATGGTTAGGGTGCGATGGATCAATATTCAAACTCTGGTCACGATTTTGTTCTCCAAGAGTTTGCTGCTAACCACTCAGCTGTATTGCATGGCAGTGTGTGTTTGAGGGTGGGGGCAGATCCCCAAATTCAAACCGAACCAAAGTACAAAGTTGACCCAGAGCCTCTTGTCCAGGACACTGTGTTCTGTTTAATTAGAGGTGATACAAAGAAATGGTTTAGTGGAGTTTTAAAGATTACAAAGTCCAGCCTGTTAAATATACTGGGCAAAGGTCTTGTTGGAGATCTGAGAGCGGTGCAGAGAGAGAGGAAGAGAAGTTGACTTTGCTGAATGGGGCGTGGGCAGAAGACAAGCTGGATCTGGGCCGCTGCAACCTAGGCCCATGACTTGGAGCTTCCATCTGATACCCAAGGGTGGGTCAGGGAGGAGAGGATAAGGTTAAAGTCTTCTGACCAACGTCATGTGGGATGAATCGGCATTCTTACAGGAGTCCTGCTGAACTTCATTCATTGCTTTCACAATGTAAGAAGGTTGGTTTTGTAACATCAGTGTCCCCATAATACTGGCCTGTTTACTTCTGCTTTAGTCCTTGGGCATATGAGCAAATACTTGAGGCACTATAGTGAGCAGAAACTTGAGACAGAGCTTATCTTGTAATGCTGGGCTTTGCATCATATCCAAGGTGTGGTGTTACTTTAGAAGGCAAGTTAAATAATTACGTGTTTACAGATTGAGCAAAGAGTGCATGTGGTCTGAGAGAGCTCAGGATCTATTCGTTATGTCCAATGAACTAATTTCTTCTAAGACCTGGATGTAGCAAATGGTTTCAATATATTATATATTTTATATATACATATACACACATACACATGCACATGTATATACATATATATATATATATATATATATATATATATATATATATATATATGTGGATGGGGCTGCAGTTTAGCTCAGTTGATAGCGTGTTGCTTTGTGCTCTCTGAGGCCCTGGATTCAATCCTCAACACTGCACAAACTGGAGAAGGTCTTGGCAGCCCACTGCTCAGAACAATCCCAAAACAATCAGCCATCGAAAACCCTATGAAGAGCAGAGAAGCACTGACATTGTGCCGGGTGTGGCACAGTGTCAGGGAGTGTTTTGTTCTGTTGACAATAGGGTCACTATGAGTCAGACCCGACTTGACAGCACCTAACAGCAGCAACATATATATGGACAGTATATGAGAATGTACATGTGTGTGCATATATATATATATATATATATATATATATATATATATATCTTTATTTTGAATATCCATGTATAACCTTGTTTTTAACTCTACTTATTTACAAAATAAGTATTTATAAAATGGCCCAGGGAAATTGGAGATGTTATATGAATTAATTACAGCTAATTTGAGCAAGTCTAGGTCACTGACTTACCCACTGTGTCCTGTCTGTGTTACATGTGATATATTAAGTAGAGTGCTTTGTGGTTTTGGTTTTCCCTAACGACATGATGAAATGACAAAAGTTAATGTTATAATCATTAAGGCCACCCTAAATTGCCTTCTTTAGAAAATAAAAATGCCAATTACACAATTATATTCTTTGTTTTCTAATTCTCTTATTAGTTCTCTTTGCTAGAACATATATTGGAACCATGTTTGACTGTTTTTTTGTTTTTTTTTTTTCCTGCTTTTAAAAGACAGTTTTTCACTATGTTACCCTGTCTGGCCTTAAGCTCTAGGGCTCAGGTGATCCTCTTGTCTCAGACTCCTGAGTAGCTGAGATTACAGGTACCACCATGCCTTGCTAACTTCTTTTGGGAGGGTAGTAGGGCTGGGGATCAAACTCAGGGCCTTGTACATGCTGACTCTGTTTTTAATAGGGCTTGTCAACTATTGCCATAGAGTGATACATTGCCATATGTGATACACAACTATTGCCACAACTATTGCCACTATTGCCACAACTATTGCCATATGTGATACACACATAGAGTAGTGTGTATCAGCAATAATGATCCACAGCGCATATCCTCACCTGCTTTCTGTTTCTTTGGTTTGTGAGATAATTTTGTGAGATAATTTCTTCCTTTTCTATTTTTGCTTTTCAAGGCCCTTGCAAAGCATAATAGTTATCTGATGCAAGATGTTTAAAACATATTTAAAATATGCCAATCACTTGTTCTTGCACTTTAATAAACCTAAAGGCAAGCTGTCACGCACTGGCTCTCCTTTCTCTCCTTATTCTAGCTGTTGTTGTTGTTAGGTGCCATCAAGTAATATCCAACTCACAGCAACCCTATGTATAACAGAAGAAAACACTTTCTGACACTGTGCTTTGCCTGGCAATTGTCAGTGTTTCTCTGCTGTTTATAGGGTTTTCAATGACAGATTGTTTCAGGAGTGGGTTGCCAGATCCTTCTCCCTAGCTTGCAGCTCCTGGTATTCCCACACGGTCTCGCATCCATGAACTAACCAGGCTAAACTTGCTTAGCTTTTGAGATCAGACAGGATCAGACACTAGGGTGCTCTGGCTGCAGACTTATTCTAGCTAGTGCAGACTTAAAGCAGAGGGGTTGGAAAATAGCTGCTTAATTGAGCTCTACTCTAGCTAAGTCTCATTTCCTTATTTGTTAAGGGTGAGAGTCAGATGAGATTGCTTCTAAGATCATTTTCTGCTCAAATATTCTATGAGTCAGAAAAGACTAAGAATGCCTATAAAATTGGAATTCTATAATTTTAAGAATTACCTGGAAAAATCAGACTTTGAATGAGATGAAGAGTTTGCAGTCAAATGAATTAAAATGGAGCCTACTTGTGTCAGTGGCTTGCTCTGCAACCTTCAGCAAATGATTTCTCTCTGACCCTTAGATTTCTCATCATTAAAAAGGAAATACTAGTATCTCCATAGTAGGGTTGTTGGAAAGATTCAATACATGTCCATGTTGTTGTTGTTGTTAGGTGCTGACGAGTCGGTATCCGACTCATAGCGACCCTCATAGGGTTTTCAATGGCTGACTGTTTCAGGATTGCCTTGGGAGTGGATTGCCAGGTCCTTCTCCCATTTTTGCGGTGTTGGGAATTGAACTCGGGACCTCAGAGACTGCAGCGCAGTGCTCTACACACTGAGCTAAATTCCAGCCCATACATGTCCATAGTACACTTAAAGTGCTGTGTGCATGGCTGGCACATAGCAGTCACTCTGAAAATGGTATAAGGTGCTATGATGACAGTTATGACTCTATGGCTTTTGAATTTGGAATGGATTAGACCTAATTAAACAACAATCTATTACGTGACATATGCAAAAGGCTTTGAAGTTGAAGAAGGACTAAGTCTGAAGACACAGTAGCTACTGAAAGAAATGGTGCAAAAGATGAGCTAAAAAATTGAGGTGATAGATTTTGATCGGCAAAATCTTTCTTCATTTCTTTCTAGCACTCATTGCTGGAAGAGATGTTTTTGATGAGAAAATCTCATTATCATCAGTATAGTCTTGTGACTTGGTCAGCATTTTGCTTGAGGACACAGTCATACTTTGTATCCAAAGATGATGGTAAACTAATGACATATTGTAATGCCTGTCAACTAGAATAGATGTGGGTTTGTCTGAAAAGACCAATCCAGAGCATTCTTCCTCCAGTCCTCACACAGGGCAACTGGCTTTATTTTGCTGCTATACTACACACGTTTATACCACCTGTCACTTCTGTTTCTGCAGACATCCAGATTCTTGGCAATCCCAAACAGATCTTCTCAACTCGGGCTCTCTAGGTCTCCTGGGGATTTCAAAGTCCTTGAAATACTTCGCAGAATTACATGTATATGAGCATATTTGCATATGGGGGGATGCTGGCCAGAGCAAAGGAATTAGACTCAAAAATGCCAAAAACTGCTGCTGAGGGTGCCTCAGACTGGGAAAGAATTAAAATGACTTCACAAGATGATTAAAAAAAAAAAAGAGAGAGAGACAGAGAGACAGAGAGACAGAGAGACAGAGAGAATGCTTACTCCAGACACAGAGATCCCCAAATACCTGTTTGTTCTACATCCTACTACTTCCATACACCCCAGTTTCCTCTAACAATATAACAGTTGAGTCTCTTTGGTAAGGTTTTCATGGTTTCAGACGGTCTCTTTCTGATACAACCTAGGTTCTGGTTGAAAGGGTCTGAACTCTGGAGGACCTCTGGTGAGTGGAGGTGAAGACTTTCTTCTTTGTTCTCATAAAATGAGTATTCTTGTATTTTTTTTTTCCCCAGGGAATCTAAAGTATCAGAGAATAAAGTTTTCCAGGGAAAGAAAGAAACACTGATTTTAACACCACCAACTTAAAGTATAAAGGAAAAGTTGCAGGATGAAATAAACAAAACAAAGCAGGAAAAGCACTTGTTTTCCAGCTTTCATTTGCAAGGAGAATAAATCCTTTGTGCCTGGCTTTGTCTCTTGGCCAGCAGGGGCCATAGGGCCACATCCCAAGGCGTGTTTTGACTCCATTCACTTTCTTCTTCCTCTTCCTCCTCTCCCTCCTCTACTTCTTCCCTCTCCTCCCCCCTTCCTCCTCCTCCTCCTTCCCCCACCTCCCTCCCCCCTCCTTCTTCTCTCTCTCTTTCTCTAACACACACACGCGCACACACACACACATCTTTAAAAGGTATAACCTTCATTTTATCACTAGTGTCAAGGCTTGGGGTATCTTAAAGAGATATTGACCACCATAAATCTAGATTAAGAAAGGAAATGGATTTTAGTTGAAACTGATTTAAACACACAAAACTCATTCAAGAAAGGCAATAAATAGATTAAAAATAGAAATTGTTGAACTTCTGTTGAGCCTAAAGCTGAAGTTAAGCTGAGAGTCAAAAGCCCAAAGTCAGTTGATTCAAGAACCTATTATATAATGCATGTTAGATTCCCCTTTAGATGCTAAATATGGAGTTCTGGAAGTTTACCTTTTGGTCTTCTGTATACGTGAAACAACTAAGTGATAGGTACCTGGCTTAGCCATTAACAGGCAATAAGGAGGAAAAGGGGATGGAAAATGGCTCCTGCCATTCTGCCATGATGAATGAAGCCTTGTGCATCTTTGAGGACCTTAGAAGGACATTTTCTAATGGACCTCACACCCTATCAAAGCCATTAAGCCATTTACAAAACAAAGACCCTAGGCCCTTGTAACACTAGGTGCCCAGAGCTGGGGGCCCAGGGCTGATGTCACTCTGGGTGTGCCCTAGTTTGAGTAAAATTAGAGGGTACCTGTGTCCACCCCTCCCTTCTTTCACTTTCTCTCTCTTCCACTCTCCATTTCCTACTCCTCTCTCATCCTCTCTCTTTTTTCTCTCCAGTCCTCACACGTCTTTGTCCAGTAACCATGTGTATGCCTCTCCCTTTTCTCAGGCTGACCATCTTCTCTGTCTATCCAAGGCACTTTTCCTTCTAAAAGCCTGCTTAATCCTCCTGTTCTCTCTGGCTTCCTTACATTCCCCAGGGAATAGAAACCTCCTTACGCCAATGCCAATTTAGCCAGAGAACATAGGTTTCTCCAAGTTCCTTTACAGGTCTACCTACGCTTCTCCAGGTGCCTCGGATTTCCCTGTAAATATTCCTTAAAGGTGTACTATCTTCAGTAAAGCTTGTTTGTACTCTCTACCTTAACTTCTGTGAATACAAGGACTGAAGTTTTGTTGCCAGATTCCCAGACCCACGTTCCAGACCCTCCTACCCATGCTTCTTAAATATCTCTGATAACACTAAGGAGCAATACTGTGCAGTCAGATTTCTGAAGAGGAGAAGATTAAATGGGCTGGAAAAATCCACTGGATCACCCACAGACAAACATTTAATGCCAACAAAAGGGGAATAGTTAAATAAATGTGGTGATTTCAAATGATAGAACACTACTCAGCAGTCAAAATAATGAGCTGAATCTATGTATAGCCATATGAATGGTCTCAAAATCATTGTTGAGTGAAGCAAGTTTTAGGATATGCACAGTATTACCAAAAAAAAAAAAAAAACCATATAAAATAATGTTTATTTATGTGTGTGTGTGTGTGTGTGTGTGTGTGTGTGTGTGTGTGTGTGTGTTTAAAGATCTGGAGGGAAACACACTGAAGTGATGATCATGGCTACCTTTGTGAAAGAAAAGGAGACCAGGATGGCAGTGTCAGAGAGCTTTAATTTTACCTGTTTTGTGCTGGTGTTGGATTCTATTGATGGGTGCCTGGAGGCCCAGATTCCTTTCCTTTCCTTTCCTTTCCTTTCCTTTCCTTTCCTTTCCTTTCCTTTCCTTACCTTTCCTTGCTTTTTCTCTCCTGTCCTTCCCTCCCCTCTCCCCTCTTCTCATTTCCTCTCCTTCTCCTTCTCCCCGACCTCATTCTCTCTACCCTGACCCTCCTTTGTATTTTGAGAGAGTCTTGCTTGCTACATAGCCCAGGCTGGCCTGGAGCTGGAGATTTTCCTGCCTCAGTGTCCTGAGCGCTGGAATTCCAGGGGTCTCACCACCTCTGCTGGAGGTTTAACTTTCTTCTGCCCAAAGAAGTGAGAGTTTTGTAAACGTCTTGCCCTCTAACAGGCCATGTGACTTCTTGGTAGCGAGGGCTTTGATGAGGTCCACAGTGCCAAGCCAGTCTCTCCCCGCCTCTCTTTTTGAGGTTTTCAGCGAAGTAAAAAATAAAGAAATGCCAGAAGAAGGCTAGAGCCAGGACGGTATATTTTCAATATTTACATCTAGTAATTAAAGTTGCACGATGAATCCTTCACCTTTACATCTGCCAGTGTGTTTCTGGGACCCCATCCAAAGCCTACAGTTTAAATCCTGAGCCAATCGCCTGCCTGCTCCACGCCTCCGCGTGGCTCCTTTTCTCCTCGTGGCCCGGCTGCTGCTCCCCAGGAACCAGAAAAAGGCCTTGTTCAAAAGGGGCTGGCAGACGAATGCAAGGAGGTCTGCAGAAGGCAAATTCTAGGGCCTCCAGCCCTTCCCCTGAGAATGGGTTCTCTCACAGGCCTGGTAGTTGGTCTACAGCTTCTCTCCTGCAAACTACAGCCAGTTTGAGAACCATGCAGCTGTCCTACAGCCCTGAAGGGACACAGTTTTGCCTTCCCAGCCATCTTCCCTTCCTCCATGCAGGGCATTTAAGGTCAAACCGGCTTTCAGTCCACACCCTGTGCCAGCCTGGCCCAGCCCTGCCTCCCCCAGGCCCAGGGAGAGAATTGGGGCCAATTGTATGGCTACAGTTTAATAGTCCTGTAAAATTTCCAACCATGTTATTTTTTAAGTAGAAAGTATTCTTCCTAAGAAAAAGTTGCAAAGAAGCATAAAATATTTAAAATGTGCATCAATTCACTTTATAGGAGGGAGATGGAAGCCATTTTAAAGTTGTTACTTCTGTGCTTGGGGAAATTCTTGCATAAATATCTGGAGAAGTTAATAGCATTAGCCAATTATGATTACATTTGAGAAACTTTTTGAAGAGGCCACGTCCCTCTGGTCTCCCTCTCTTTTTAAAAAATATTATATTAAGTTTTGTATAATCTAAAGTGTTCTCATTGTGAAGACTAAGTTGTCATTTGAAAGAATACATTCTGTTAAACACATACACTCCAAAGTGAACCAAATGTTAATGCACATTTTACGGGATGAAAAGACAAACAATATAATTATACTTGCCTTTCAGGGACTCAAAATCAGTAAAACACAGTTTATACCAGAGCCCAGGGCTAGCTTTGTAAGTTAGCCTTCCACACATTCATTTTTCTAAGCTTGGAAAGTTTGCTAAAATGAGCTGCGGGCTACTTCTCCAGACTAACAAGAAGGAGAATGTCTATCAGTTTTTCTTTTGTTCTTCCCAGATCCTGTTCAAGTGTACACTGAGCCAGCAGGTTCACCAAAAAGCCATTGAGCATTTGCTGAAGCACATTGTGTAGGGTGCGTTTCTTCTGGAATGTTGCCAAGGGTTTTTTATGTTTCTGTGGTAGGCATTTCTTGAACATTGTCCTTTAGCCAAGCAAAGAGCATTTGCTCAAAGGATAGAAAATGTTTAAAAATTCTTGTTTGTTTAAAAGCAGGTTAAAAAGCAATATGATCTCAGGATAAGGCAGAGAAAAGCTTTTCTTTCTCTAAGTGATCTGATTAGATTATTTCAATATTTTCCTCTACATGGACTCATAGTTTTTTTTCTGAAGTATTGATATACTAATACAATTTTCTAGAAAGTATCCCCCATTGCCTACTTTTCTTTGGTGTCATTAGATGTTTTGCAAAACTGAATTTTCATTTTAGAGATTTGTCACTTTTCTTTTTTTTTTTTTTTTTTTTGTGGTACTGGGGGTTGATCCCGGGGCTTCATGCCTGCATGCTTTGCAAGTGCTGGACCACTGAGCTGCACCCCCAGCCCTTTTATTTTTTTTCCTTACTTCCTGAGACAGGGTCTACGTAAATTACATAGACTTCCTCTAGTCTCGAACTTGCAATCCTCCTGGCTCCGCCTCCCAAACCGCTGGGATTACAGACGTGCGCCACCACGCCCAGCTTCACACTTTTATAAATAGTGTAGGAGCCACTAGTAATCACAAAGAAAATTTGGAGATTCAGAAAACATACTGAAGCAGAATCTCTTTTTCGCTTTCATTTCCCAAATTCTGCCATACAAAGCAAAAGAAGAAAAATGAAAAGATTTTATTTTATTTTACTTTACTTCATTTTTTCAGTACTGGGCAGTTGAATCCAGGACCTCAAGCATGATAGGCAATTGTTCTTCTGCTGAGCTGCACATCCGGCTCTTGCTTATTTTGAGACAAAGTCTCAGTTGCACAGGCTGTCTCTGGTCTTGAACTCATGAGCCTCCTGCCTCCACCTCCTCAGTCATTGTGATTACAGCTGTATACCATGGAGCCTGAATGAGAAAATATTTTTATATTAGAGAAGATAATATTTAGAAAGTATTGCAAATTTAACAATAGATTCCAAGTTCAAATTTTGACATGGAAAAAATATAATACATATCTCCCTAGAAATTATTCTTGAATCATTAGTAAAATATGACCACAAACCTCGCTTTAGCAAGGTTTCAGTCAGCACCAAGATTTGCATCAGATTCTCTGTGATAATGTACAAGGGCTCTCTCTAAATGTGGCAAGGGAAAACCCTACATATAAGTATTCGAATCTTCTCCATTATTTACTAGCTGTGTGATCTTGGGAAAGTTACTTAGCTTCTCTGACTTTCAGTGTCCTTATCTGTAAAATAAGAATAATAAGACCTTGTTCATGGGACTGCTGTGAGGATTAGAGATGTCTGCAAAGTATCTCAGTATTCCCTAGTATATTGTAAAGGCTTAAAAATATATTAGCTCCTTTCTCGCCTTCCCCAATTTATTCCACCAGTACAAGTCAATCTGGAGATTAAAGTAGGTAAAACTGTAATGTAAATTAGGATGGTGTTGTTTCAGTGTTACGCTATTTCTGGCTGTTTCATTTTCTTCTTCTTCTTTAAATATACAGGTTTCCGTAAACCTTCTTTAAACAAAATAAATCTGTTTTTATTTTGATGAAGGTATGACTGATTCTGATATGTCTGGAGAACTAAACTATATGCATAAAAGTTTTGTTTCTGACAAGGTTATTCTAACATGAAAATATTCTCAGTGAAAAATATGATGTTACTTTTTCCTACTCAATTTTCCTTTTCTGCCTAAATCCTATGGAATTTGCTCCCTCCTGTATTCAAGTTTGGGCTGCGATCTTAAGTTTGGCTCCCTACAATTGCATTTTGTTGGACACTTGGCATGTGCCTGCACTGGAACCTTCCATCTGTAACCAGCACCTGCAGTTCCCAGTTCTGGTCGGAAAGCTCTGTACTTGCTGTCCACTCAGGCACCTGGGAGTGAGGACCTCTAAGTTTTCACCCTGCAGTGTCTCCGCGGGTTGTGACGCTGCAAGCACATGGGCCGCTGCATTTTCTTCAGTGTTTGCTTTGGTGCTTTAAAAACAACTCTTGCCCAGGCCCTGGCACACTACCATTTCTCCAAGGCACTCACTGTGACATGGGAAGGCTGGTGCCTGTCATTTGCATTCTGGATGGAAATGAGCAGAATTTAGATCCCGCCCCCCTTTCTTGTGCCATGACAAACAAAAGATGATATGGGATGTATTTCTTCTTTGGTAAAATGCACGATTATCTATTCCTGGAGATGCTGCGTTTGTCTTTATGTGAGCTGTAGCTCATATTTGTGGTACATACGGAAAATAATTTTAATATGGGGAGGTTGATGGTGGTGGGGGTGGCATGGGAAAATGGCTTGTTTTTATTCTTTCCTGTGCCATGAGGCATTTAGTTCTTGGAAGGAACCTATCTATATAGTGGCAAACAGAGTTCCCCAGTCTTCAGTGCCAAGACTGTGTGTTGTGTTTACATGCCATGTATGTCCTGCAGCTTTCAGAAGCAGGCCCGGGGACAGATGGCTCTCTTAGCCTTAGCTTTGGGGGCTTTTCTCTCTGCATGGTATGTTCTTCAAGGGCAACTTGGGTGTCCTGAGGGGCCAGGATCTTCAGGTAAAGAAAAATAGATCTGCTAAACCAATTCATGGGGGTTAACAATTTAATTTCTTTACCAAACTATTCTAAAAGAGAATGTCAGGAAAAGGCATGGTCAAAACAGCCTCCTCTCTTAAACAGATTTCGAATCGAGGGGCGGAGTTATGGGAAAAAGTGACATGATGTACATGGGAGTTCTTAAATATTTTAAGTTATTTCTTCGGACAATTAGTATTGAGACTCAAGGGTCAGTATAATGCGTCTTTCACACCCTGAGGTTGGGGTTAACGTTTGGAGCATTTTCAGCACAGTTGTCAATATTTCTTCCCATCCTTTTCTCTTCCCCTCTTCTCTTTTGCAGTGGGCGTGAGTTTTGGCTTCTTCAAGATGGTCATAAGATGGTAAAGGAGAACTATGGGCAAACAAACACAGATTACACAGGGAGGAAAGAAATGTTGGAAGGGAATACACTTGCCACAAAGGAAATTCAGGACTAGGTAATCCAGAGATGCTTCACTGAAGCGGTGTCTATAGGCCACTCCAGGAAGGGGTGCTGAAGATAAGATCCTACGGAACTAGGTCAGGCAAAGGGAGAAAGTGTATGAAAATTAATAATGGGAGTGCTTAGCGCTTTCTGAGAGTTTATGAGGTACATGCACTCTGTTATGATTATGCATGGATTATGTCATTTAATTCTTGCAGAAATCTTCGGGATAGATTTTGTTCTTGTTCAAATCAGGAGGAAATCAAAGTACAGACATGAGGGCTTCTTGCCCACAGTTGCACAGATAGTAAGAGGTAGAGCCAGATTTGAACCCAAGAATCTAGGGTCTTAACATGTTTGGAGAAAGGATATGTTCTGTTTTGGGCTGGGATTTAGCTCAGTTGGTAGAGTGCTGCACTGCAGTCTCTGAGGTCCCAGAGTTCAATTCCCAGCACCACAAAACTGGGAGAAGGACCTGGCAATCCACTCCCAAGGCAATCCCAAAACACCCATTGAAAACCCTAAGAGGGTCACTATGAGTCAGATACCAACTCAACATATTCTGTTTGCCGTGGTAAACTTAGAGCCCCAGCTGCTTCCTGAAGGTGTGATGGCGGATTGTTGGATTTTTACCTAGCAAGTGATGTGTTTCTTCACCTCAAACTGATCACACTTTGCAACGTTTTTTTTTTTCTTTTTCCCCAGGAAGAGGGAAGGAAAGAAATGGGAGTTTGTAGGTGGGATTTTAGTATTTAAAAAAATCGTTTTGTTTACATGTTCAAGAAAGAAACAGTTTTCCTGATTTCCTTAGATTTTCCACTTGGCATATGTGTATTGTGAAAGGTAACACATTGGCCTGGGCAGTTGTGGGGGGCCTGCGGGGGGAGGGTGGGGGGATGACAGGGTCACAGTTTGGAGACAAGAGATGTTGATAATATTCATAATGATGTGTTAGATTTCCATTACTGTAACAAATACCTGAAATAAGCAATTTATGCAGAGGAAAGGTTCATTTTGGTTTACAGTTTGGGAGGTTTCAGTTCATTATCAATTGGCCCTGCTGCTTTTAGGCCTGTAGCCAGGCAGCAAGTCAAGGCAGGGTCTTATGTGGTGAAGCCAAGCTGCTCACCTCAGGGCCAGGAGGCAGACAAAGAGAGAAAGAAACCAATGGCACACCCCACACCCGCATAATTGAAAGACCTCCTGCTAGGCTCCACTTCTTCAAGTTTCCAACACCTCCTAATAGCCCCAAGCTGTGGACTAAATCTTTAACAAATGGGTTTTGGGGGGATATTCCAGATCCGAACTATAGCATGAATGATGGCTAATATTGCCCTGAGCGCTTACACACAGTGGACCTTTTGGGCCCCTATGTTTTTATTTAATCCTGCCAATGCCCCCATGAGAGCCATACTCTCAATTTAAAAATGAAGACATGAAGGTTCTCAGAGGTGAACTAACTTGTCCAAGGTTATACTGTAGGCAACAGGATGAGTCAGGACTTAGGTACAGGTCTGTCCGATTTCAGAATGCTGACCCTTAAACTCTGACAGCATGCTGGAGTGCTCGAGGCAGTCAAAACCAGAGAAGTGTTAAGGTTTACCGCAGGCATAGAGATATCTAGGAAAAATATATTATAAATGTGTACATTTGGAAACTTGGAAATTGGCACATGGCTAAGTCCAAGGGACGAATGTGTAGAGGCAAAAGTTAAGTAAGGATGGTGTCTGGGGACCAGTCCATGGAGGGAGTAGACACTAAGTATAGGGACCTTTAGGAATGAAGCCAGGAATGAAGACACCAGCTTGAGGTGCCAACACTTATTCACCCTCAGCTGGCATTTCAGTCTCTGCAACTGTAGAAACAAAGTGTGTAGGTGGGGTTTTAGTAATTTAAAAAGCCCATTTGTTTACATATGTAAGAAAGCAACAGTTTTCCTGATTTCCTTAGTTTTCCAGATGGCTTTACAAGATTGTGAGCTGAAGTGGAACAAGGGGAAGTTACTGAGATCCTCCTGTGGTTGAGGCCAGGTAGAAACCTGGAAGCAATAAGAAAGATTCAAAACATAGGGCAAGAAGAGAGAAAAGCAGGAAGAGAAAAACTCTAAGGAAAACTCTAAGGCAGCTGGTGCTGGAGGAGCCTGGTGTGGGTCTTTGAGTCAAAGCCTCCTGCCTCAGGTATGACCCTAACAAGTTCTTCAGCTGTTAACACTTGGCTTCAACTTTTGGGGCCTCAGTCTTCTCCTCTGTAAAAATGGTGTTGTTGGTATAGTCCCAGTTGGAAATGACCAACACTGCTTCACCTTATCCCAGCCCAGGGCTGTGTGGAAGGTTTTGTGGGAAGGGTGAGTGGCCAAGAGGACAGGTGTCAGGCAGATGAGGGGAAAGTGCCGTTGGTGTGTGGTGGGTAAAGACGTTTCATCCAGGCCTTGCATCTGTCCCGTGTGACTCTGACCCAGTAAAGCAGAAGACTCACAACCCAGGATGCTGCGAAGGGTCAGAGGAAATGCCTCACTCGGCCCTGGAACTCTGGGGTAGACCTGGGTCCTGGGGAAAAGGCTGTGCTTTGTGAGGAGGCTGAAAGCGGGTGAGCCAGGAGAGGCCAGAAGAAGAAAGGTGACTCCAGGGTCTGGGCCAAAGAAGAGTTTTGGACAGGAAAGGGGACTCACAACAGGGCATGCTTGAGAGGAATTGTTTAAGGCTTTAAACTCTTGCCAAGGCAAGTAACATGAGACAGGATCTATAAGTACTTCAGCTATATATATAGGGTGTAACCTGAAAATGCCTCCCCTCTGCAGCACTTGGGCTTTTGAACTTACAGTGTACCCCTCCAGGGAGGATGATGTGGGGGAAGGGATTCCTCTGGGGACAGACAAAAGTTGGGAAGCACTGCCTTTGAAGAATTTCCTCCCCTTTCTTGCCTGGGGTGTAACCAGAGAGCAGTGTCAACAAGGAATTCCGCTTGGGAATGCTTTTGTCTGCAGCTCTCTTGGGGGCGTGACTTGCTTTTTCTGAGGTCAGTGAATTGTAAATTGTACAGTTTTGGGTTCTCTTGAACCTGGATAGGGGGCACTTTTGAGGGAGTGGATAGGAGAGGAATGGGTGATATCACTCAGACATTTAGGGAACTCTTGCCATCTCTTTGTGAGGTCAGACCTGGATACATGAAATCCTCCCATTTACGACAGAGCAGAAAATACGTGTGGGTTTGGATATTCACATCTGAATTTGCTGTAGCAAACGGATCCATGTCAAATTTCTGAAATGAGGTAATATACTAAGTTCACAGTTGGCAAAAGCAATACAATCAGGTATTTGGTATGATTGATTGCACTTTTCCGGTTATAGCTGTTTGTTGTGGCTTTCTACAGGTATCAGCTCTCTGGTGCTTGAAGGGTACCAAATTGGGAAATCCTACAAGCTGGGGTTGCTTCTTAATCATTTTTGATTTTCCCTCCCCCACCATAGGCTTGGCACAGGATCTGATATTTGTTCAAGCACTCAACAAAAATCTGTTGGGCATTTATCTCATTCCAGCCATTGCACTAAGTGTTGGCGATATAAAAACGTACAAAAATAAGCTCTTGCTCTCTTTTTCTGGGTTGGAGGAAGGCAGACAATAAAATCAACAGATTGTATAATATATTGGTGGAAGGGGGAGGGGGGAGACATGCTACAAAACACACACACACACACACACACACACACAAATAAATGAAAAGGAGTACAAGAAATGAAGAGAGCAGGAGCCCAGTGAGGAGGGAGCCCTGTTTCCAACCTAAGGAAGCTGCCCAGGCAGAGGGTGGGGGCGGATGGTGAAGTGAAGTTCTGGGAAGTGCAGTCCCCGAGTCAGAGCTGCAGCCTCATTGGGGGCCTTGAGAGTCACTGCAAGGACTTTGCATTTTACTGTGAGTGAGCTGGGAAGCTGTGGAGTGTTCTCAGAAGAAGACAGGATCATTATGGCTGCTGTTTTTAAAATAAATCCAAGAGGGCAAAGATGGAAACAGGGAAACTGGATACAATAAGCAAGACATGATGGTGGCTTGGACTAAGGATTTACCAGATTCTAAATATTTGGAAGGATGAGTTGGCAAGATTTCCCCATGGATGGAATGTGAGGTTGGAAAGAGGCAAAGATGAGTCAGCATCTTGTCTGAGCAGGGAGACTGCCCCGCTAGTTGTTGGTCTGGAAGCTGGGGCGGATCTTGAGGAGGGCAACATCATTTTGTCACAGTCACTGAAAAGAATCTAGTTTCACTAAGATCTGAAGAAGAAAATGGAAGCAACATTCAATTAAGTGATGGAATATTATGGTTGAAGTAAGAGAAGCCAAGGAATGTACCCCCCAGGTTCTGGCCTTCTTCCTGCGTGGTTGGGAAGGAATTTAGAGGTGGCAAAGTATAGTTCTGGCTGGAGACAAGTGTGGGAAGAAGGTTTATTTTCTTTTGGTGGCTGAGTAATTCCAGAACTCTGGCTTCTGCAAGTTGAACTGTATCATTTATTCCTAAATCGAGTCATTAATTCAACATTTATTGAGAAACTTTATACTAGTCACTCTGCTAGGTGCCTCAGATCAAAGACAAATAAAATCCTCTCATTGTTTTTTGGAAATTCATGGCATAGTGGAAAGTGAACAGAAATGCCATGGGCTATCATCTTGGATGTGGTAGAATGATGAATGTACAGGGGGCTATGGGAGTCCAGATGAAATGTCAAAACACTTCTTGGTGTGAGTGGGTGGGTAAGTGGGTTTGCACGCACACACACAAAGGAGAAGTTACTCGATGCCTTGTCTGGCACACTTCCATTCCTCATTTCTAGAGCCGCTTGATCATAATCTCTGGTCATGGATAGTTTAAAGAATCCTAATTTGGTAGTGTGGGCTGGGATTTAGCTCAGTGGGTAGAGCACTGCGCTGCAGTCTCTGAGGTCCTGAGTTCAATTCCCAGCACCGCAAAAATGGGAGAAGGGCCTGGCAATCCACTCCCAAGGCAATCCTGAAACAGCCAGTGAAAATCCTATGAGGGTCTCTATGAGTCGGATACCGACTTGACGGCACCTGACAACAACAACAACAATTTGGTAGCATGAAGAACTTCCAAGTCAACTTTCCTTTCTGTCCTTAGCTATACCTAGTTTCATGTTGTTTTGTGATCCTTCTCTTCTTTTACTCTAGTTCCATCATCTTGAATGTGTTTTCTACTTTTATACCTGTTGCACCTTCCAAGATCTTTTGAATTTCTTTAGCCTAAATAAAGTCCAGATGTTGAGGCCAATCCTACTTTCTTTCCTCTCTACCATTCTTGAGAGAAGGGGAAAGTGTCAAAATATGTGCACTAGTTAGGCCCCCTGATAATCTAATTTCAGCCTCACATTATTTCCATTATAAATGAGGCTCATAGAAGTTAAGAAATCTGTCCAGATTTATACAACTAGAAAAGAAAAAGATATCACATTGAATTTATATCCAGTATTCAGAGAACTGTTAGGGTCTGAATGTGTCCCTTCAAAATTCATATGTTGAAATCCTAGTTTGTAGTATTGTTACCAGAGACTAATGGAGCCAAGAGAGGCAGGTCTTGGAATCTGGCAGCAAAACCCTGATCCTTGTATCCATCATATAAAAGAATTTATACCCGACACAGAATTTATAATAGGGAGTATAGAATAAGTTTATTAAAGATGTTGTTTAGTGAATTACAGGAAACACTGAAGACACTGAAGAAGCTTAGGTAAATCTGCAAAGGAACTTGGAAAAACCTGCATTCCCTGGATGGATTGGCATAAAGATATTTCTATTCCTGAAGGGAGGGTAAGGAAGTCAGAGAGTACAGGAAAGTTAAATAGGCTTTTAGAAGGAAAGATGCCTTGGATAGACAGAGAAGATAGCAGCCCAAGGGAAGGGAGAGATATACATGTGGTTGCTGGAGAGAGAGAGAGAGAGAGAGAGAGAGAGAGAGAGAGAGAGAGAGAGAGGAAGAACTTGTGAAAGAAGAGAATGTTGGCACATATTCCCTTAAGTTTATTCAAACTAGGGAGCACCCAGTGTGACATAAGCCCCAGGTGCCCAGCTCTTATGCTTAGTTCGACATGGGTCTAGAATCTTTGTTTTGTAAATGGCTCAAGGGCTTAGGTAGGGTGTGGAACCCATTTGAAAATGTCCTTCTAATGTCCTCAGACATGCAGCTGGTTTCATCATGGCAGAACAGCAGGTGCCATTTTCAATCCCCTTTTCTTCCATATCACGTGGTAATGCCTAAGCTAACCTGCCTATCAGTATTGGGAGCCATTAGGAGGTGATTAGGTCAAGAGTGTGGAGCTTTCACAACTGGGATTTGTGCCTTTTTAATACAGGAGACTGAACAGAGCTAACTAGTCCCTTTTTACCATGCAAGGACACAGTGAGATAGCACCATCTATTAGGAAGCTGGCCCTCATCAGATATTGCCAGTACTAGGATCTTGTGTTGTGGGAAAATTATCCTGTTTTGGTTCCCTTGTTAAAAAGAATTTAACAAGGAATGTCAGCAAAATGAAAGTCAGAAGTCAGTTTAAGCAGAAAGAGGAGTGAGTTCATTAAGAGAAATAGGAAAAGAGATGCTCTTAGACCTCAGAGTGGGCTATTCAAGAGGAAGAGTTAGCAACAGAATGTTTGAAGATGAGTCTGTTATAGATAGTTCCTATTCATCAGGGAGCCCAGACAACATAAGGGTAGGGATAGTGTAGAACTGGTTCTCTTCGGATCCCTTGTTGGATATTAATAGGGTGCAAGCCTCTTCATTATCCCACAGGGTGACTCTTTCAAAGATTCTCCACGGCTTGTGATAAGCTTATTGGAATTTAGCTCTGTGATTTTTGTTCCCTGGGTGGGGTAGGGGTGCCCATATTCCTTGCTTTTCATTCCTGACTGCTCCCTAAAATTCCTCTCTCAAGAACTGGCGACCTAAAATCTTTTATGGTAAGGGGTGTTGAGGCAAATCTGGCTACTTCCTGCTGAAATTGGTTGTAGGCCTAAGGGACAAGGGTTTCCACCTCTTGCTGACTGTCAGCAAGGGGAGACCAATCTAAGGGTTCTCAATATTGAGCAAAAGTAGTGCTTGAGCCAGTAGGTAGGGGCTGATATCCTCATGACATGACTATTTGGAGTTTGATTGGCTGGAGCCTGGAAGATACCAGTCATACCAGGAGGTTAAGTAAACATGAACCAAGGGTACAACAACATTGGAAATAACAAGAAGGGAGAGATAGGAGCCACCAGGGTACAAATCCATCAGGAGAAATTACCTAGGATTTGTCTCAGCTCAGAAGTTTTCTTTGGAGAGGTAAGTATGACTATTGCTGAGACATGTTTTGGGGCTATGTTAGAGTTTCTTTCCTTAAAGTTTCACAGTTGTTGGGGTTCTTAATAAAACTTGGTGAAGTCCCTTTTAGATGGGCTGAAGGATATAACTTTGGAAGAGCTAGTGGAACTGGGATTCTGTACTTTTATGGCTGCAGTTAAGATGCCACAAGTGTGACTAGAGACTTCTGGAATTTGCTAGCCTTTCCTTAACACCGTGTGTACCTTTGTCTTTTTAAGTAGATTTTTATAATAATTTGCATAACATTTAGAGTTTATTTTAGATGTAGTCTAACTCCTTTTGTTTTGTGTTATGACCAATTACTCCATATTTGGTAATACTTTCCTGCTGGGTGTATAAGACCATGTAGGGGACCAAAAATTAATCTTTTTGTTACTATTAAGGTCAGTCAAGACTTTTTAGGGCTTTTTTGGGGGGACCTATGAGAAGCTCCTTGGTTCCTTTAGTTTTTCCTCTATCAGTTGTGCTATCTGCTGTAATGGGTCAGGGTCTTGCTAGCTATGTGGCTTCCCTTAGAAGAATTGAGGAGGGTTAACATTGACCTATGTAATGACTCTCATCTTTGCAGTAAGGATACCTGTTAGAGCCCACTTTGAGGGCCTCCACAGCCTCTCTAATCAAAAGGATGGGTGACTTACTAGAGTTATAGGGCATTTTTGAGGAGTCCTGTTGTATCCTGGATTTTGGCTGATTTTGGAGGATAAGGGCCAAAATATTGGCTGTTTTAGCCCCATTATCTGGATTAGCTTTGGCTTTCAACTTTTGGTTGTTGAATACCCAGAAGGGTCAGTATTACCAGTTTTGAAGAAGGAGTAATGGATTTTTAAAAGTTTTTAAAATATTTAGTTTTTATAGTATTTGGGGGTTGAACTCAGGGCCTCACACATACTTTGCAAGTGTTCTACCACTTGGCTGCACCCGCAGCCAATTTTTTTTTTCATCTTGAGATAGGGTCTCACTAAGTTATACAGGCTGCCTCTAGTCTCAAACTTGTAATCCTCCTGCCTCTACCTCCTGAATCACTGGGATTACAGGTGTAAGCCACTGTGCCTGGCTAGAAGGAGTAATGGATTTTAATTTTAACTTCAGTATAACATTTAGGTATAGTTTAGACATATAGAACCTTTAGCCCTTTGATGTATATTCTAGTCACACCTATATGGCATCAAATATTTTGTAATAATATAATAATTGCTCACATTAACTAGAGGCATGAAGTGATCAATCATTTAAGACTTTAAAACAGATACTTACATAAATCTTGATTCAATTAAGATTCAGTTTCCTAAGTAGTTAAAAGCTTGGCAAAGCCATTAGCAAGCATAAATGCATAATCATTTTGACAGTGTAAAATCCTTGTTCCTTTAAGCCAAGTTTTTGCAACTAAAATCAAATATATAATTTAAGAAAACCTTATAGTTTTAAACAGAACCTTTAATAATGGCTAAACTAATTTTACTTTCCCCTTATCCTTGTAAGTTTTATCCTCTGTGAACCTTTTGCAACATATTCAGGCCATCTGCAACATGCCTTAATCTTCTGATTTTGTCCTGTCCATTCCATCTTGGAACAATCCTTTATGTTAGGACAAAACCTTATTTTACCATATTAAGTTTTTTTTTGTTTGTTTGTTTTCCTTCTCTAAAAGTGTACCCTGTGGCCTTTTCTATCCCTGTTTTTTTTTTTCCTAATAGTTTTATAGGGAAGTAGAGTCTGCGGGGGGCCTTTGTTCCCCTGTTTACCTCTGCAGTTGGGTTCCCTTGATTTTGTTTGGGCTCTTTCCTTAAATCATTGAAAGTTGAGACATACAAGATCTCTTAATATTTTTTTCCCTTTACAAAATAGAGCTAGCTGAGGGATGGTATTAAATTTGCTATTTATTGGAGACTTTCTCATTGCCTGGAAAAGAGGGAGATAAAATTTATCTAAACATCCTGAGATATGTGTTTTAGGTAGGTTTTGGCCATGTCAGCTACAATCTCCCTGTGCCTTCTTGGGTATAATCTCAAGAGTTAGGGTCTGTGTCCCTAACTCTGTCTGTGTTTTCCTAAAGGAAGAGCAATTTTCCCCAGCTTTACATGTGTCTTAATAGGCCTGCCTGTGTCCTGAGAGATAGCAATTCCCTTAAGATTGCTGGAGTCTCAAGAGGCTGTGACTATTTTAAGATTGCCCTGAAGTATCTTGGCACCCAAAAATCCCTGTTTTGGTTTATATTTGGCTCTGGACACAGAACTGTCTTGTCCTCTTTAGGATGTAACATCAAGAGCCCAGGGAGAAATTGTATATCCCTTCTATAAATCTTAGTGAGAATTTCCAGTGGCAGCAGTGGCCTGTATGGTGTGGAGATGAAGGCCCATGTGTATATTAGTCTGTGTCTTTTTCAGCGTTTTTTTACCTTCCTGGTGTCCCATCCCTTCAATGGTTAGCCCTGGAGATGAAGCTGGAACTTGGAATGAGGCAGGCACAGGAATGTAGCAATAACAGTGGAAAGGGAGGAATTTGTCCTAACAAAGTAGAGGAGTTAGGGATCACTGGATATATAGGAA
>VMDO01002068.1:34231-180450 GCA_007922755.1 Pedetes capensis
TATTGTCAGTGCTTCTCTGCTGTTCATAGGGTTTTCAATGGCAGATTGATTTTTGGGAGGGGGTTGCCAGGTCCTTCTCCCAAGCCTACAGCTTCTGGTGTTCCCAGGCGGTCTCCCATCCAGGTACTAACCAGGCCTGACCCTGCTTAGCTTCCAAGATCTGACGGGATCGGATGCCACAGGGCTACAGCTGCAGGCCCTATATAGGAATTACAGAATCATTAATGATTCTTAGGTCCTGGAATGATCTATAAGATACATTTGGTTGGGGATAGTTAATATAGGTATATTATAAGGAGAATTGCATAGAACCAACAGTTTATTTTGTATAGGCCTTTGAATGGTTGGCTAAAGTCCAGCAATAGCCATTATATGGAAAATGTGTAAGATCCTTTAATATATATATAGTTTAAGATCCTATAATTTAATTTGTACTTGTCGTGCAGATATGGCTTATCCTGGGATTCCTGTTTCCCACTCATCCGTATTTACAGGCAAATTTAGTGGATCAGTAAGACCAAACTCTTGAAAAGTTCCAATAAGGGAATTTATGTTTTGTTTAGGGGTCATAAAAAGATAAGCCCTCATTTTAGCCAATAGATCTTTCCCTATCAGGAGAACTCGGCGTTCAGGAACAAGAAAGCTGTGCCAAATTGTTGTGTCTCCTCACATGCAAGTTAGCATGAGAGTAAAATTTTGTACCTTTGGGGTTCCATTGATTCTCATTACCTGACAAGTTTGAGAAGACAATTTTCCAGAAAAGGAAGTTGTTATGCTATATTAGTTGCCTGTATCAAAAAGAAATGGTATGGTCCTATTTTTCACTTCTATGGTAACCTTGGGTTCAGCCCCTAAAATTGGGATGACCAGGCCAGACACCAAGTGATTCCCAAGGTGCCTTCATTCCTGGGACACCATTTGGAGGGCTGATCCATTGGTTCTTTGACTCCAGGGCAGTCCTTTCTCCAATGTCCCATCATTCCACAGAGTGGACAACAGGTCTGAGGGATGTTCTTTTTTCCAATGCCCAGCTGGTTGACAGACCTGGCCTAGAGGGGCAGATGTGACCTAGAAGGGACAAAATGACTGTGCAAGGCAGCCTGTAATTGTACTTGCTGTTCCGCTTCGTATTTTTCCTTCCTTTTTTTTTTTTTTTTTCTTTCTTCTGATGCCCATTATAGTATAGAGAGAAAGCAACATGCAGGAGGTCCTTGATGGAGGCCTCCGGCCCCTGTTGGTTCTTCTGTAATTTCTTATTGATATCAGGGGCTGACTGTAAAGTAAATTTTTCGTTTAAGACTAGTTCTCCCTCAGGAGTATCAGGAATTAAATTAGTAGGTAGATAAAGCTTTTAAAAATCTCTTCAAAAAGGCTGTTGGGTTTTCATTTGGTCCCTGATTTATAGTAGATACCTTTGCATAATTAAGGGATTTAACTTTACTCATTCTAATGCCCCTCCCACTAGGCATATAATTATATGATCTCATGTCATATATCAATAGAGTCATCATAATCCCATATACAGTCTGTTGTAAGAACCCATTTAGATCCTACATGATATTTGGCATTAGAAGTATGCAATTAGTTCCTGAATAATTGAGAAGTCACAGTTATTTATTATCTGTCCATTTGGGTTAAGATCTGGCCTAAAATTATGTTTAGATTGGCCCCAAAAATGTTAAAGGCCTGAGTTATATGCTGGATTTCACTGAAATACTTTTCAGGATCATCTGAAAATTTCCCGAGGTCTCTTAATTTTTTTTTAAATCTTGGAGAGAAAATGGGACCTGGATTTGTTTTAGCCAGCAATTATCCTCTTATGTAGCTAGGAGTGGGTAGAGACAACAGGTAATTTTTAAGAATTTTTAGGAGATTTATGATTTGGGGGTAAGTTAGAGCTAGAAGTAGGTAAGGTGGATATATAGAGGATGTATCTTCTTCATTTGTCCCTTTTTGAGGTTCCCTGAGAGGTGGAATGATTAGTTGAGGGTGCATGTCTCCCAGTTTGGGTCCCAAGACTGCTAAAATGTAGGCATACATTTTATAGTTCTGATATGAGTCCTTTTTTTTCCCTTAAAAAGAACACGAGTTGTACATAAGGTACTTTAACCCATCTCCCTGTTGACTTTGTTTATATTTTGTTTTGTTTTGTTTTTATGAAAGAGCTCCAATTGGAGGATAGTGTTATAATTATGACTACCATTATGTGACCATTGCTCTTGATACCCTAACTGTGGATCAAATTGAGCCCAATTTTTCTGGGAGAGAGAAGATAAGGTGCTAGTTGGACACACCCAGTCAGACACACCCAGCCAGACACACCCAGCCAGACACACCCAGCAGGAATGACCCACTGAAAAGAGATGAGCATTCTCATCCCTTACCATGATAATCAAGTTGGCTCTGAGAATGTCCCCCCATTAGCCCTAAGGAATGGGAGTAGCTGGCCTCTTCCTACCCTTGATTTTGACTTGATTGTCTTTCCTTTACCTTAGTACATTTGCAGTAATCTTTTTAATGCCTGTTTGTCTTCATCTAATGAGGAGAGTAGAGGCATATGAGTCCCTCTTTCCTGAGTACCATATAGGTTTGGCAAAGGACATACTGAATGGTAGAGGGTAACTAGGAAAGGGCATCAGTGTCAGGTTGCTTAAATCATGCAGTTTCTAAGTAGCAATAGGAAAGATGTTGGAGGCAAGTTAGAAGATTTATTGAGGGAACCTGAATACCTGGGCTTAATCCAGTTTGAAAGCAATATGGGTATAGTTGTTTATCCTGTTTTCTTAGAATCTCAAGAATCTGCATGGGTTTTAATTTCTCTAAGGCAAATTGTAAAGGATTTAAGGGCTATAACACTAGTGGAAGAGGAAGAAGTTTAACAATTAAATCCATAGCTCTAATAGAGTTTTTTTTGTTTTGTTTTGTTTTTTTAAACTCATTTCTCTAGGGTAGAGGGAATACACCGAATAGCCAGAGCTATAAGTAAATATATTGACTTTTGTGGTTTTACACGTGCTTCCCAAAAGTGTTTAAGGAAGCAATAAACAATTCCTATAGGAAGTCTAGGTGGAAAAGGGAAAAATTTGAACCCCTACTGCTGATAGGCAAAGCAGATACAACATTATTGTGCATGGGTACAGATCTGGCAAAGGTTAGTATTTGGAGACAGTAGCTTAATTAGAAAAGTAAAAGTAGGCTCCCCAATAGTTTCCCAGAAGATACATAGAGTGAGGGAAAGGGGAGAAAGAGAGCTCTGAGATGGAGCCAGGTAGGTCACCATTTTAGGTCTATCATAATATATCAACATTTCTTCTTGGAGGGAGAGGTAGGAGAGTCATGAGACCCTCTACTGAATATATATATAGTATTATATATCATATATAACATATATGATATTATATGTCATATACTATATATTATATATAACATATTATGCACAATACATACATTCAGTAGAGGGTCTCATGAAATAATATAATTATATATAAAATATATCATGCATAATATATTATATTACATATATAATATAAAATCATATAATAATATATGATATATGATATATATTCAGTAGAGGGTCTCATGACCCTCTATAATATATATAATATATAATATATAATATATATGAATTATATATATGGAAGAAGGACTGACAATCCACTCCCAAGTCAATCCTGAAAAACAGTCAGCCATTGAAAACCCTATGAGGGTCGCTATGAGTCAGATACCGACTCGACGGCACCTAACAACAACAACAATGAATTATATATATAGTATATATTATGGTAAACAACAAGCTAGACAGCATAAAGGAGAGCAGTATAGCTTTGAGACATCTTGGGGAGACCTTCCAGATAGAGGGAATTCCTCACATTGATGTAGCTGTAAGTAAAGCCTTTCTGTGAATTACTCACACCTCCTGTATAAAACCCCCAATAAGCTTATGGTTTACAAAGTTTAATGTGATCCATCCTTTGGTCTGTCTGTGTTCCCTTTGGCTTTCACGCAACAATGGAATTCAAATCTTTGTATTAAAAACAATTGTAGGGGTTGGGGGTATAGTTCAGTGGCAGAGCATATGCCTAGCAAGCACACAAAGCCATGGGTTTGATCCCCAGCACAAAAAAAGGAAAAAAAATTGAAGACATAATTCGAGTTCTACAATGATGTTATTCTCCAGAGTGAATTTATATTTACTTTTAGTAGGTACCTGGGGCATTAGCATTGGCTTGATGGAATCACTTTAATCCAACTTCAGACTCTGTGAAACTTAGTTTTGAGGTCCTTGGTTGGTTTGTCATTGTTCTTGTCATGGTTCTCCCAAGTGCTGTCCAAAAACAAAGAGGTTCACCACAGGTATTCTGGCTTGGTGGTCCTGGACACTACATTTGACCTTAGCTCTATGAGACACTTTTAACAGCCTTTTTGTTCAGCCTCTTGGCCTCGCAATCGCTGTTTTGAATGTTGGCATCTGCTGTAAGAAAACAAGCTTCTCCAAATGTCAGACTCAGCCTCTTTGGTTTCTACCCTCTCCTAGATCTCAGCCCAGGAATTTTTCACTGCCTTAGCTCTCTAGTACTTTCAAGCAGATTTTAACAAATATTTTGTTTTGCTAGCTATCCTCAAGCAGGAAGTTTGCTCTGAATTACCTAGTTTTCTATTATCAGAACAGGAAGTCTTATATAATCTGGGTTTATTTGTTTTATTTGCCAACACCTCCCTAAATGGATAAATAATGTTAAAAGATTATTTACAGAGACTAAGTCTGGAGATTTCCTGAATAATGCCAACTTTGTTGAATGACAAGAAAGAGCAGAAATAACATTTTTCTAGTTCCTCATATGAGAAAAGCCCGTGAACAAAGTAACTTGGCTAGAAAATTGTGAAATTATCAAGAGAAATATAATCTTTAATAATAAGTGATCAGTAACTACAGCTATATCATCATGCTTTGAATGTGTCCCCCAAAAGCATATGTTGGAAACTTAATCATCAATGAAAGTGTTGAAAGTTGGGGCCTAAAAGAAGGTATTTGGGTCCTGATGGTTCACCCTCACAAATGGATTAGTACCATAATAAAAGGGCTTGAGGCTGTGAGTTGAATCTCTTGCTCTCTTTCACCATATAGATACCTTTTGTCATATTATGGTCCAGTAAGAAGGCCCTCCCCCAGATGCTGGCCTTTCAATCTTGGACTTCTCAACCAACAGAACTGTAAGAAATAAATCTCTGCTTTTCATAAGTCATCCAATCTCAAGCATTCTGTTATAGCACCACAAAATTGTCGAGACAAATGCTATGAGTAGAGCATTTTAAAAATGGATATTTGGAAAATCTCCAATAGTTATGTGATTTTATTGCGAAAAATGTACTAAATATGTCCCTTTAAAAACTCTCATATTTAACTTGGAAACAGAATTGTAACCTTTTAAAATGACTAATAAGCAGTACTAGAAGATTTTGAATCAATTTTTTGTTAGTTTCTATGAACAACTAATTGACATTAGGGAAGACAGTAGCCAATTCTTATTGGAAACTTTAATTGAAGGATAGGGTTGAAAAACAAGTATTATACTTTAGTAAAATGAGCCTTGTTTTAATCAAGGTAGTTTAAAGAGAGATTTTTCCATGTCTGATAGCTATTAAAACAAAGTACAAAAATAACTGAATTTAGGATCAGACTTTTTATTCACAGTGGTCTAAACCAATAATGAAGTATATTCATTTACATAGTTCTCATCAAGATAATAATAATTCCAAAGGTAAGAACAAAATGATTTTGTACCATTACTACTATGTAAATACTTAAAATATTTTATATTTTAAATTTATCTTTTTGCTCTTTCTATATTGTTGTTGTTGTTAGGTGCCGTCGAGTCGGTATCTGACTCATAGAGACCCTCATAGGGTTTTCAATGGCTGACTGTTTCGGGATTGCCTTGGGAGTGGATTGCCAAGTCCTTCTCCCATTTTTGCAGTGCTGGGAATTGAACTCGGGACCTCAGAGACTGCAGCGCAGGGCTCTACCAACTGAGCTAAATCCCAGCCCAATGAATGTTGCCTTTGCAAGTAGTAACCTTGCAAAGCTGTTGTTGTTGTTAGGTGCCCTCAAGTCGGTATCCGATTCACAGTGACCCTCATAGGGTTTTCAATGGCTGACTGTTTCGGGATTACCTTGGGAACGGATTGTCAGGCCCTTCTCCCATTTTTGTGGTGCTGGGAATTGAACTCAGGATCTCAGAGACTGCAGCACAGCACTTTACCAACTAAGCTAAATCCCAGCTTTTTCTATATATTTTGTGAAATTTTAACACTGTATAAAATAGGTATGTCTTGAGAGGGACATCACAAAATATTTTATTCATTAGTCCAAAAAGCTTGGAGAACATTATTTAAGATTAAGTCATGGGAATTGCCTTCTAGGCTTTACCACTTTGGATGAGTAGTTTTTTACCCACCACCCAACCTATTTTTTATACTGTCTTCTGTTTATTGACTTCATAATATTTATCACAAATTATAATTATATACTGATTTGTTTGCTTGCTTACGAGATTATAAGATCCAGGAAGGTGAGAGTTATGTTTGTTTTATTTGTTAACAATATAGAGTTCAGGGCAGCCTTATTATTAGAAATTATTATTCATTTACTATTTATTGAAGAAATAAGGAGATTATATGTTTCCAAGCAAGACAGACTTGGTGTGGTAGCCATCTTCGAAGACGGTCTTTCATGATCCTACCTCCTGATATTCTTTCCTTTACATAGTTCCTTCCCATATTGTACTAAGGTTGGTTTATGGGACCAAAAGAATACAGAAGTGATGGTATGTTACTTCTAAGATTGTTGCTCTTCTTGTTGTTAGGTAGCATTAAGTTGGGTCTGACTCATTAGCAACCCTATATACAACAAAATGAAGCACTCACCAACACTGTAAAATGCACACGATCTTTTTTATGTTTAACCCCATTGTTCAAACCATTATGTCAATTCATCCAGTTGAAGATCTTCCTTTTTTTTTTTTCCCCATATTGGGGGTTGAACCCAGGGCCTCAGGCATGCATGCTTTGCAAGTGCTATACCACTGAGCCGCATCTCCAGCCCATTGTTTTGCTTTTTGAGACAAAATCTTGCTAAATTACGCAGACTGCCTCTGGTCTCAAACTTGCAATCCTCCTGCCTCTGTCTCCCAAGTTGCTGGGATTACAGGTGTGCACCACTGCACCCAGCTGAAGATCTTCCTTTTTCTGATTAACCCTCCACTCTCCTAAACATGATGTCCTTTTCCAGGGATTGTTCCCTCCTGCCTACATGTCCAAAATACGTAAGATACAGTCTAGCCATCCTTGCTTTCAAGGAACACTCTGGCTGCACTTCTGCTAGGAAAGATCTTAGTTCTTCTGGCAGTCCCTGGTGTACTCAATATTTGTTTCCAGCACCATAACTTGAAAACATTAATTCTTCTCCTATTTGTTTCCAGCACCATAATTTAAAAACATTAATTCTTCTGCTATCTTCCTTATTCAATGTCAAGCTTTCACAAGCATATGATGCAACTGGAAATACCATGGCATGAGGTAGGTGAACTTCTGTTTCAATGTGACATCTTTACTTTTCAACACTTTAAAGTGGTCTTTTGCAACAGCTTTTCCCCATGCAGTACATCTTTTGATTTTTTAACTGCTGTTTCCGTGAGTATTGATTGTAGAACCAAGTAAAGAAAAATGTTGGGCAACCTCAATCTTTTCTCCATTTATCATGATGTTGCATACTGACCCAGTCGTAAAGATTTTTTGGTTGTTGATGCTGAGGTGCAATCCATATTCAAGGCTGTGTTGTTTGATCTTCACCAGCAAATGTTTCAAATCCTCTTCAGTTTCAGCAAGCAGAGTTGTATCATCTGCATAATGCAGGTTGTTAATGAGTCTTCTTCTCCTGGTGCCAGGTTCTTCTTTATAAAGTCCAGCTTCTCAGATTATTTGTTCAACATAGAGATTGAATAGAGATGGTGAAAGGATACAGTCCTGATACACACCTTTCCTGACTAAAAATAGACAGTGTTTCCTTGTTCTGCTTGAATGAGTGCCTCCAGGTCCATGTGCAGATTCCCCATGAGTACAATTAAGTGCTCTGACATTCCCATTCTTCACACTGTTATCCATAATTTGTTATGATCCACATAGTCAAATGGCTTTGCATAGTCAATAAAATATAGATAGACATCTTTCTGATATTCTCTTCTTTTGACCAATATCCATCTGACATCAGAAATGGTGTTCTTAGTTCCACTCCCATTTCTGGATCCAGCTTGATTTTTCTGGCAGTTCCCTGTTAATATACTGCTGCAGCCACTTTTGAATGATCTTTAGCAAAGTGTTACTTGTGTGTGATATTAATGAGATCATTTGGTACTTTCCACATTTGTTTGGATCCCCTTTCTTGGGAATAGACACAAATATGGATCTCTTCCAGTCAGTTGGCCAGGTAGCTATTTTCCAAATCTCTGGGCATGAACAAGTTAGCTCCTCCAGTACTGCATCTGTTTGTTGAAACATCTCAACTCACTTTCTATTAATTCCTAGAGCCTTGTGTTTCACCTGTTCCTTCAAGGCAGCTTCTACTTCTTTCTTCAGTACTATTGGTTCCAGATCATATGTAACCTCTTGAAATGGATGATCACCCACCAATTCTTTTTGGTATAATGACTTTGTATCTTCTTTCCATCTTCTTTTGAAGTTTCCTGTGTCATTTAATATTTTCTTTGTAGAAGACTTCACTATTGCCACTTGAGGCTTGAATTTTTCCTTCAATTCTTTAAGCTTGAGAAAAACAGAGCATGTTCTTCCCTTTCAGTTTTCTGTCTCCAGCTCTTTGCACATGTCATTACATTTGATTTTGTCTTCTCAAGCTGCCCTTTGAAATCTTCTGCTTTGTTCTTTAATTTTGTCATTTCTTACTTTTACTTGAGCTGCTGATGTTCAAGGGAAAATTTCAGAGTCTCTTTTGATATATATTGGGGGTTGAACCCAGGGCCTCACGCCTGCCTGCTTTGCAAGTGCTGGGCCACTGAGCTGCACCCCCAGCCCCTTTTTTTTTTCTTTAATTTTTTGAGACAGAGTCTTGCTAGGTTATGCAGATTGCCTCTGGTCTCGAACTTGCGATCCTCCTGCCTCCACCTCCCAAACCACTGGGATTACAGGCATTCACCACCGTGCCTGGCTTTCCTTGTTTTATTAGTAACCTTTTGCTTTCCTCATGAATAATGTCTTCAATGTCATGCCACAACTCATCTAGTCTTCGATCATTAGTGTCTCATATCTCTAAGCTGTTCTCAAGATGAACTCTGAACTCATGTGGGATTTACTCAAGGTCATATCTTGGCTTTTGCACACTTGTAATTTCTTCACTTTCAATTTGCACTTGCAGTTGATGAGTCTGATTCACAACCAACATCTAGTCTTGTTCTGACTTTTGATATTGAGGCTTTCTATCATCTCTTTCCACAGATGTAGCCAATTTGGTTCTTGTATGTTTTTTTCTGGTGGATTCCATGTGTATAGTCACCATTTAAGTTGGTTAAAAAATGTATTTGCAACAAAAAGGTTGTCATTCTGACTAAATTCTATCATGTCATCTCCAGCATTGTTTGTGTCACTAAGAACACATTTTCTTACTACTCAGCCTTCGTTTCCTACTTTTGCATTCCAGTCACTACTCATTATCAATGTATCTTGATTACATGTGCATTCAATGTTAGACTGCAGAAGCTTGTAAAAATCTTCCCTTTCTTCATTTGTAGCCTTAGTGGTGAGTGTGTAAATTTGAATAATAGTCATATTAACTGGCCTTCCTTGTAGAGGTATGGGTATTATTCTATCACTGACAACATTGTGCTTCAGGACAGATGTTGAGATTTCTTTTTTGATGATGAATGCAACCCCATTTGTCTTTAGTTTGTCATTCCCAAAGTAGTAGATCATGTAATTATCTGATTCAAAATGGCCCATGCTAGTCCATTTTAGCTTATTGATGCCTAGAATGTTAAGGTTTATGTGCTCCATTTCACGTTTGATGATTTCTAATCTTCCTAGATTCATACTACATACATTCCATGTTCTAATTGTTAATGTATGTTTATAGTTGTTCCTCCTCATTTTGAGTCGTGCCACATCTGCAAATGGAGGTCCCAGGTGCTTTACTCCATTCTTCTCATTAAGGTAGACTCCACTTTGAGGAGAAAATTCTTCCATAGTCATCTTTTGAATGCCTTCCAACCTGGGGGGCTCATTTTCTAGTGCTCTATCTAACAGTGTTTCTCTGCTATTCATAGGTTTTTCAATGCCTAATTGTTTTGGGAGTGAGTTACCATGTCCTTCTCCCTAATCTGTCTTAATCTGGAAGCCCAGTTGAAAGCTGTCCACCGTGGGTGACCCTGTTGGTATCTAATACCACTGGTATAGCTTTCAATTTCACAGCAACATGTATGACCCCAGAGTATGGCAAACTGACAGAGTATTGAGGGACTTCTAAGATTAGACTATGAAAAACATTATTAATTCTGATTTGGTCACTGCCTCTTTTTCTATCACATACTATGGAGGAGGCCAGTTGCCATGTCTTCAGCTGCGTTACTAAGAAACCTACTTGGCAAGGATCTGTAGACTCTTGCCAGCAGCTGCGTGACTAGAGTTGAAGTGGAATCTGTAGCCTTCGGAGGATCACATCTTGACAACACCTTCATAAAAGATCCTGAGACAACAAAACTAAGCTGCCCCTGCATCTCTGAATTTCAGCAGCTGCATCAGGTAAAGCTTGTTTGCTTAAGCTGCTTAATATGGAGTCGTTTGCTACTCAGCATTAGATAACTAATATGCTTAGGTTTGAATACCAGCGTTGACTTTGATTGGCCATAGGTACATACAATTTCATCTCTAGAAGCCTATTTTCTTTTTGTCAAAATGGTATTAATATGTATTTATAGTGCTGACAAAGCACAGTCCCTGATACATAGTAAGTTTGCAAATAATAACTTTTAACTACTGTAATATTTGTTATTAAGTAAAGTGAACACATATTCCTTGCCATAGTGTTCTGCCCCAACACAGGCCCAAAATGAGAGGAGGAAATGACTATGGTCTGAAACCTCTGAAACCATGAGCCAAATCAAATGTCTCTTCCTTTGACTTGGTTATTTCTGGTATTTTATCACAGTATCAGAAAGCTGACTTACACAGATACTGTCCAGAGATAATGGATAGGGTCAGAAAGCCACAGCTCCCAGTCAGCCATGTGAGGATGAGGGGAACTCATCCACACTTTATGATATACTGTATTGCTAAACTGTAATATTTGGTAGGTTAACTATATTAAATACATCTTTGACATGGTGTTTTCAAGTTATGATGGCTTTAATTAGGATATATCCCCATTGTAAGTAGAGGAGAATCTGTATTCATTTTGGGCTTCTTTCTGTTCTTCATAGACAGGAAACTTATTTCTGTCTGTGTGCACTTACTCTGCCTTCTGTCTAGGCTCTTCTCTCTTAGATATGGCTTCCTCAGTATCATCATAAAGGCCCAGCTGCAAATGTCACCTTCCTAGAGAGGCATTCTCTACCTGAAGGAACCATTCTCCATCACACTTTCAACTCTTCTAATTTATCCTCTTCCCACTACTTATTATCACTTAAAATTGCCTTTGTATTTGCTTATTGGAAAATTCCAATATAACAGATACTTCATCTCTTAGATCCTTTTCTGTCTCTAGCACCTGGTACAGGTCTGGTGTATGGAAAGTGCTTGCTAGATATTATTGATTGGAAACACAGCTGTCTGGCATGGGATTCTTACTTTACACTCTAGTTTCTGAGAAGAAATGAAGAATGGTGGAAAAGGAACATGGTAGCATGGGGAATATGGACCCACCCATACCCATTCTTCTACCTGTCAAGTTGCCAAGATCCTACCCAGCTTGCAGTAGGAAAGAAAGGGTTTGCACTCTTCCCTGCTCCTTCTGGAGACTTCTACACTCTTGGCTTCCTCACAGGGAGAGATCACAGTGACTTGGACAATACTTGTCACTCTCAGGATTCCAGAGAGTTGCTACAGGGGTCACTTTTTCATGCATCTGGAATACTTAAGTGATCCTCTTAGGCTGGCTGGCATCTGCCAAGTTGCCCAGCAACAGAGAAGAAAAGAGAGCTGCTTCCCTACTTCAGTTAGGGGTCAAGTGGGCTTTGTCTGTGGCCATTTCACCTAGGTACCCCCAGCTGTTTGAGATCCTAGATTAAGAAAGGGGCTGATCCATCCCATCAGTGAGACCATGTAGGCACTAAAATAAATAAAGAAGCAAATTTGTGTATTCAGATAGTTAAAGTTGCATTGGTTTTCCTCATTAAGAATTGAGCATCTGTGCCAATGCTGGCTGCAGACAAGGCATCACCATTCTCGGCACACACACTTGCTGGTGGTCAGAACTGACTCATTCTCACCTCCCATAGCTTTGCCTTGGCACCTGGTCTTGGGAGATTGGCATTCTTGCAGTGATCTTGGGCTGCTCTTGTGAGCCATGGGCAAAAATGATGGGACTTTGTCTAGGGAATTTGGTAGTAAGTCTCATGGTCTAGCCACTGGCTTTGACTGCTGCTTACATGAGGTTTAGGAGAGGGTTTTTCCCAAATAAGGAGACTCGACAGTCCTCTTGCTTGGGGAATCTTCCGATCTCCAAAGCACTAGAGTTGGAAATGTTTATACAGATATACTTCATATTTTATGTGTTCTTTAGATAGACACATGGAACATTCCAATTGTAGTAACTTCTTTCACTTCTGCCTTTAACCATGTTAAAGCCAGTTAGAAACACTGATACTTAGTTAGTGACTTTAGGATTGCTTACACACCTTGTTGTGCCAGGAACTAACCAAAATGGATTTGAAAAGAAGCAGAGGTTGTGGGCGGGAGGTTTTGACAGCTCCCAGAAGAACTGCCTTAGAGGTTTGTTAGGACAGCTCACTCTCCTGTCTAGCTTTCCAGTGTTTGTGTGGGAGTTTAGTTGGACAATTTGTTACACACCTACTCCATATCAAGCACAGTTTCCTGTCAGGTGCTGGGGATACTAAAACTAACAGAATTTCCCCCATGCCTTTGTTCTCTGAGACTTATTGGGATAGAGACCTGTGGTTGTGGCCTCAAGATGACCACTAATTCTTCCGACTCCTCTAGAGTCTGGAATGGTCCTGTTGGAAGCAATATTTTGTAACTTCCAACATGGAGGCTTTTTTTTTTTTCTGTACTAGGGGTTGAACCCAGGGCCTTGTGCTTGCATGCTTTGTAAGTGCTGGACCACTGAGCTGTGCCCCTAGCCCATGTTTTTACTTTTTGAAACAGGGTCTCACTAAATTACGCAGACTGCCTCTGATCTCGAACTTGTGATCCTCCTGCCTCTGCCTTCTGATTGCTGGGATTACAGCACCAGCTCCCAACATGGGGTATTAAGAGAACTACAGCTTCTGCTTTTGAAACTCTTAAAATACTTCTTGTAGGAACATCTGTCACCTTGGAAGAAACCTGACTTATAAGGAGACTAGAATACCATAAGGAAGTGCTAGCTAATCACATAGAGTGTCAGTGAGAGAGGAACACTGAGGCCTTGTACAAGTGAGTGAACACTTTATAGGCTTTATATTTAGCCCAGCTGGTATCTGACTGTAGCTAAGTTAATGGCCTTTGCTTATGGACATGGACCAGAACTGCCCAGCCAAGCCCTGCCTCCATGCTTTAACTCCTCCTCTTCCTCCTGTTCTTCTTCCTCCTCCTCCTTTTCCTCCTCCTCCTCCTCCTCTTTCTCTTCATTCTCTTCTTCCTCTTCCTCTTCCTTCTCTTTCTCATCCTCCTCCTCCTGCTTCTCCTTCTCTTCCTCCTTCTTCTTTTCCTGAGACAAAGTCTCTCTATGTAGTCTAGACTGGCCTTGAGCTCACGATCTTCCTGCTTCTGCATCCTGAGTGCTGTGATTACAGGTGTGTACCACCATGCCTGACCCTTTGAACTGTGAACAAATAGAATAGCTAGTTTTAACCTGCCAAGTTTTAGCATAGGTTGTTACACAGCTGTAGAGAGTGAAACACACATGTATTTCTTAGAGAATGATGGACACATCAGCCAGATGCCATTGGAGCACAGAGGAAGGGTACCTGAGCCAGCCCCTGGTGATGATAGCATGGCCACAGAATGCTTCCAAAGAAGATTTGCTTGAGTACAATATCTTCTCTAAAGGCCTGGATCTGAGTCCAGCTTGGAGGATGGCAAGGGCTATCCTGTTACAGTAGAATAGAACAAGAAACCATAGCAGCGACTGACAGCATGCTACTTTATGTGACGGATCCTTAAGCAGATAGAAGGCAGGAAGATGTGGACAAGTTTGCCAAGGGGCTCACAATCATAGCAATAGCAGTGATAGATATTATTTATTGAATACTTACTATGTGACAGATGAGGATCTACGGTTTTTTTTTTGTTTGTTTTTGTTTTTGTTTTGTTTTGTTTTTTGGTACTGGGGGTTGAACCCAGGGCCTCTCGTCTGCATGCTTTGCAAGTGCTGGACCACTGAGCTGTACCCCCAGCCCTTTTTTTTTTTTTTTTTTTTTTTTTTGAGACAGGGTCTTGCTAAATTATGCAGACTACCTCTGGTCTGGGCTGGGATTTAGCTCAGTGGGTAGAGCACTGCGCTGCAGTCTCTGAGGTCCCGAGTTCAATTCCCAGCACTGCAAAAATGGGAGAAGGGCCTGGCAATCCACTCCCAAGGCAATCCCGAAACAGTCAGCCATTGAAAACCCTATGAGGGTCGCTATGAGTTGGATACCGACTCGATGGCACCTAACAACAACAACAACCTCTGGTCTTGAACTTGTGATCCTCCCACCTCCGCCTCTGCCTCCTGAGCCGCTGGGATTACCACCACGCCTGGCAGGATCTAATTGATCTAACACATTTAACCTAAATGACCCTAACACATTTATTTCTCTTATTATGTTTCTTTTCTTTTCTTTTCTTTTCTTTTCTTTTCTTTTCTTTTCTTTTCTTTTCTTTTTGAGCTAAGTTTAGCTCAGTTGGTAGAGCACTGTGCTGCAGTCTCTGAGGTCCCAAGTTCAATTCCTAGCACTGCAAAAATGGGAGAAGGACATGGCAATCCAGTCCCAAGGCAATCCCAAAACAGTCTGCCATTGAAAACCCTATGAAGGTCTCTATGAGTTGGATACCGGCTTGATGGCACCTAACAACGACAACATGTTTTTACATTAGAAGAAAAAGAGGCAGAAAAAGATTCAGTAACCCACTCAAGGACACAGAGCTGGAACGTGCAGAGCAGGGATTTAAACCCAGGAAAAATCTTAAAGAACTCAGTGTGCCTCCTTAAGTGCTTGGGATTTGTTGTTTAGGTGATGAGGCATGACCCAGAGGTCTTAAATAAGGGAGGGGTGTGGTCACATCAAAGGATTCTGTAGTTTTGTAACTTCCCCCACTTTGTTTATTTTCTTTGCCTGTTGACTATTTCTCTGTAGAGACCAGCAGTGGACTCACTTATAAGATCAAGATAAGGGCTGTGAACTTATCTTTGAGGGATATAAGGAAGGAAGGAGGTACAGGGGACATTTTCTACTCCACAGCTGGTCCTAGGCTAGGGAGGAAGACAGAATACCCTGGAAGAGAATGGGTGTGGTAGCCACAAAAACAGGGAAGTAGGTCACATCCTTGACCCCAGGGCAGAATAGGAACAGCAGCTGGTGGGAGCCAGACTGTTCTAAGACCTTCTGAGCTGAGGCACAGATAGGCTTGTGGCTTTGCAGACAATCTGCCTTTCTCCTTTTCTTCCTCCTCATGGCCTTGAAAGGTGATTAGCATCAAAATGTTAGAAGAGCTGTTGGGTTCCTAATGTTGTTATTGTTGTTAGGTGCCCTCGAGTCAGTATCCGACTCATAGCGACCCTCTGTACAACAGGGGAAACACTATTGTCAGTGCTTCTGTGCTGTTCATAGGGTTTTCAATGGCAGATTGATTTTTGGGGAGGGGGTTGCCAGGTCCTTCTCCCAAGCCTACAGCTTCTGGTGTTCCCAGGCGGTCTCCCATCTAGGTACTAACCAGGCCTGACCCTGCTTAGCTTCTGAGATCTGACGGGATCGGATGCCACAGGGCTACAGCTGCAGGTTGGGTTCCTAATAGCAATTAGCAAAGAGAGCATTACTCTGAAATATAGAACTGCACATCTGGCTGTGGCCATTGCTTCCTGAAGGGATCTTCATGGGCAAGCCGTGGAATAGCTGCCCTTGCACACATCAAATCCTAGATCTCTCTCTCTCTCTCCTGCCCTGTCTACATGTCCAATGGCACCTAAGTAGATTCAGGAGAGCTTTTTGTGTAAGGAAGTCAAGTTTAGACTAGAAGCTAGGAGATCTGGCCTAAGACTTAGCGGACATTGTTTTGTATGATATGGGCACATGTCTGAACTTTTCTAAGGTCCATATCTGTAATATGAAGCTATTGGATAAAGATTAACTTCACTACAAATAATAAAAATAACCCTACCTAAGGTTTGCCTGCAGCCTTACTATTGTGGAGTCTGATCCTGTCAGATCTTGAAGCTAAGCAGGATAGGGCCTAATTAGTACTTGAATGGGAGACTGCCTGGGAATACTAGGTGCTGTAGGCTTGAGAGAAGGACCTGGCAACCCACTCCCAAAAAACAATCAGCCATTGAAAATCCTATAAATAGCAGAGAAGCACTGATAATAGTGTTTCTTCTGTTGTACTTAGGGTTGCTATGAGTCGGATACTGATTCAATGGCACCTAAGAACAACAACAACAGCAACAACAATAACAAGCTAAGGTTTACTGAATGAATACTAATAGCCTGACTCTTGTTAAGTATTGTGTACATCTTATTTATTTAATCCTCACAATAACTCAAACTCAATGAAACTCACTGAAGCTGTTGTACCCAGCAGCTCAACCCCAGAAAAATACTCTAAGACACAAACAAATGGAATAGGAGCAGAAGGAAGCTTTAATAGACTGGTCAGCTGGCTGCCCTTAGTCCTGGGAGTGGATGTAGAGGGAACAGCAGCTCGGGTCTGGTCAGTTTGGGTTTTATAGGGCAGTTTAAGCAGTGCGGGAGTACAATGTAAGTTTCCATTTTTCAGAGCTCAGCCCTTTACAGGAATTCCCTGGAATTTGACCTTTTACAAGGTTATATAGCGACCTTTTACAAGGTTATTTTGTGACACCACTTTTTCTTAATCCAGCCCTTCCCCAGGCACAACCATCTTGTGACACAGCTGCCCTTATAAACTTTTGTTGGGGGCTGGTTTTCAAGGAACTAGTGATTTTAAAGTGACCTTAGGCCTGCTCTCACAAAGCCTTCCCTTATCCTATCCAAAGTGCCCTATATTAGTTATTTATTGCTGGAGAACAAGTTACCTCAAATCTCAGTAGCTTAAAATAATGATAAAAATTTATAGTGTAGGCTAGGGATTTAGCTCTGGTAAAGCACTTATGTAGCATGTGCAAGGCCCTGTCTTCCATCCTCAGCAGGAAAAAGAAAAAAAAAGGAGTCTTATAGTTTCTTTGGATGAGGAATTCTGAAATAGTTTTTGAGGGCTTATTCATCACAACCTCACCATAGAAGTGTCCATGAGACTACTTGAATGTCCTAACAATATGGCAGCTCACTTTCCCTAGTGTGAATGATCCAAGACACAGTAATGTGGCAGCTATAATGTCTTTTATGACCTAGCCTTGGAAATCATAGTCCACCATTTCCAAAATACTTTGTGGTTACCTTGGTTAGCCTATTTCATGTAGAGAGGACAACACAAAGCTATGACTGCCATGTGATCTTTGACAGACATCTTTAAGGCTGCGTGCCACATCTTCCCCCTATATTTCTGTCATATTACTATATTTAAATTTTTTTCTTCAGTATTAGGGGTTAAACCCAGGGCCTCATGCATGCTAGGCAAGTGCTATACCACTAAGCTTCCCCTGAGATCTATTTTTATTTATTATTGGAGATAAGTTCTCACTAAGTTGCACAGGCTGCCTCTGGCCTTGGCCACATGATCCTCCTGCCTCAGCCTCCTGAGTCACTGGTGTTACATGCATGTGCATGATGCCTGGCTTACTGTGTTTTATTTTTAATAGCACTTATCTAAAATGATCTTATTTTGTTTGTTTGTCTGTTTGTTTGAGACCCAGTTCTTCCTTAGTAGAGCATGAGCTTCCCAAGAACAGGAATTTCATGTTTTTTGTTGCTGTACCCTCAGCACATTGTCTGGTACATAGTTGGTGCTCAATATTGAGCATGAGATGGATACTATTATCTTGTTATTTTCAGACATAGAGACAGGGGCTCATAGAAGTTAATTTGCCTGAGGTCACCTAGACAGTAAGTAATGGAGCTAGGATACAACTTATGCCTAGGGACTGATACCAATAACCTGTTCAGATAGCACTCAAGGACTCCAGCACTGCCCTTATACAAGTGGAATGATGTCTGGACATGGAGAGCATGCAAGAGAAGAGCTGGGAGCATTTCCGGGCAATTGGGAAATGTTAGGAGGAAGTGTACATGCGAAAGTGCATGTGAATGGATATACATGTGTGGTTCATATAGTTGAGTGTGTGTGTGTGTGTGTGTGTGTGTGTGTGTGTGTGTGTGTGTGAGAGAGAGAGAGAGAGAGAGAGAGAAGAGAGAATATGTATGTGTGAGTATGGTAGCCAGGTTCCTGAAGGAGAGATGAAGTATTCTGGACACCTCTTTTTGATATAGACATGCAAATCATGCATTGACCTTAGTCGTATTTGCTTCTACATTCTTTGAAAAATTTGTCTCCTAGGAATAACCTTATTAAAATGACTAAGTCCATTTTCCTTTAAAATTCCCACAAGCAATTAAAGTCATTATTTGGCTAGTAAGCATCTTGCTAAATTATACATGGATTGCTAACTTGATTATGTTGGTGGGAATTTTCCATTTTCTGGATTATTTGCCAGAATAAGAAAAGTACTGTCTGTTGACCACCCACTCTCCTTTCTCCTTCCCAGCCTCCTGAGGGAGGGGCCTGGCATTCATCAAACACACAATGGGGTCCTCTTCGAACAATGCCTCACCCACCCACTATCCTGGCCAGGAGTGGAAATTTGGGGGAGGCACAGACGACAATGTCTATGAGAGCACCTCACGTACTCTCCCTCTGCTGGGGCATTCAGGGTGCTGAGTTTTGGAGCAAGGAGCATTGTGTGTGGGGGAGGGAGTTTTAGTCTTTGAGTGAGACCAGGGTGAGGGAGGAAGGGCCACCAAAGTTGCCTGCTGAGGCTGGCTCTGGTCTGTTTTAGAAGACATGCTCATGGCCCCTGTGTTTCTCAAGGCTCAGCCCAGTTCCCCTGCGTGGGAAAGCAGAAAGAGATGATGCAGAAGGCCTCCTTAGGAAGAAAGAGGAGTTTGAATTTAGCTGAAAGTGTTCTTAGGAACCTGGGGGTGGCTGAGGTTAGCTGGATTATGACCAGGCCTGGCTGACAGATGGACGTAAGCTTCTCCTTCAAATAGTGAGTTTCTTTTCACCAACAACCTCTACACAGAGGCTGAACAGCCACGTGGCAAGGAGGCATCATCCTTTTGCTTACATGTCAGGCCAAAGTTTATTCAAAGAGAATTCTCCTAGAGTCTCACCTCTCCTTTTCCATGACTCCCTTGAGAAGGGATCATAGCCCAGCAGTGAAGAGCACAGGCCTTAGAGTGTGTCTGCTTCTGTCCAAGAGCTGGCTCCAGCACTCACTCATTCTATGACCTTATGCAAGTTACTTTGTTGTTGTTAGGTACTGTGGAATCTGGTCTGACTCATAGTGATGCTATGTACAACAGAATGAAACACTTTCTGACACTGTGCTATGCCCCGGACCATGTCAGTGCTTTTCTGCTATTCATAGGGTTTTCAATGGCTGATTGTTTCAAGATTGTTTGGGGAGAGGGCTGCCAGGTCCTTCTCCCAGTTTTGCAGTGCTGGGGATCAAACACAGGGCCTCAGAGAGCATAAAGCAGCACTCTACCAACTGAGCTAAACCCCAGAGAAGAGAACACAATGAGTGGAAGAACTATACTAGGTATTCTCTAAGGCTAGTTTCTGCTAAAATTTTATGATTCATTTCATTGCAGGTTAGTTGTTCCCACCACTCAGAAGGTGTCTAAGTTGCCTAGTTCTGTCCTTGAGTACCAAGCTCATGGAGAATGCAATCTATCTTCAAGGCCCTCTCTAGGAAAGAAATAAATACTAAGTTTATGAATACATACAAAACATACGTATTGGTTTCTAATGCCAAATATATATGTTTTCAGATTGTGCAGTTTTATACTACTCATTCTTTCTTTATATTCCCTCTTTTATCCAATTAGTAGGAGCCACCTTACAATAATGGGAGAAGGATGTGGCAACCAACTCCCAAGGCAATCCCGATACAATCTGCCATTGAAAACCCTATGAGGGTCGCTATGATTTGGACACGACTCAACAGCACCTAACAACAACAACAACCTTACAATAGATAAAAGTAGAAACATTGTAGGATGCTGATATTAATTTCACTTCAATATTATTCCACTTCTACAATGGTGCAAGAGTGTCACATTGATTATATACTTGATAGCATAGTTTTGGTACTAAACATATATATCTACTTCCAATGCCAAGATAGCTGTATGAGGTGAATGTTTAAAGGAAAAAAAATACAGTAAAAGATACCATTAATCCCCCTCAAAATATTCCTCTTGGTTTCAAATACACTTATTCCATCATTATTACAACTTTCTGAAGCAGTTCTGGAAGTCCTCTTTCATGAGTAATAAATTTTTAAATTTAAATATTTACCGTATTTTTTGGTCACACCTCATACAGTCAAAGATTCTATAATGTTACATGTAGTTAAGGGACATTGTTTTTCTTCAAAATAACCTATATTTTTATTTTTTCCATGTAACAATCCTACAACAATTGCTGCAAATGACAACCAATTACTTACCTCTCATTTTTATAGTTTAGAAATTGGTCTGGGATCCCTGGGTGGCTTGGCTGATCTTGGCTGAATTCACTATGTATCTATGAACAGCTGGTAGGTTGATTGGGATTGGATGGTTTGATGGCTCAGTAAAAGTGGCTGGAAAAACTGTATGACTCCCCACAAGGTTTCTTTTCCTCCATCATCTAGCCAAGTCTCCTTTATATGGTGGTAACAGTATTCCACAAGTGGGAAAGGCATTATGAAAATCCTCTTGAGGCCCTTGCTTTGAACTCTCCAGCAATACTTCTGCAACGCTCTATTGGGCAATGCAAGTCGTAAGCGCTACCCTTGATCTGGATAAATTGCCTCTTATTAGAGGGATGAAAAGAGGCAAAGTTGCATTGTATGGGCTGTAGATACAGGGAGGGGTAAAAAATTATGGCCACTTTTGTAATATGTCACTACCAATTAGGATGTCCTTGCCTTAAGTACCACAAACTCTAAGTTGTTTAAGCAGTGAAGATACATTATCTCCCCAAATGAGAAGTTTGGAAGAAAAGTTATTCCAAGTTTATTTCAGCTGCTTGCCAATGCCATCATGGTCCTAGGTTTTCTTTTATTAAACTTCCCACTCTGTCATTCCCAACATATTGGGTTTTCTCCATGTCTTGACAAGATGTCCTTGACAATTTCAGATTTACTTACAGATGACAAAGTTCAGAGGAGATAAAACAGAATGTCTCTGTCTGTGTTTCCTTTGACAAATGAGGAAAATCTAAACAGAAGCCCTTGCAGTCATCCTATTGAATCTCATTACACTGTACACCAGTGCCTGAACATGAATGGGTTGAAGGTTCTTACTGTGGACTTCATACTACTAGCTTTGGACGTATGAAGGTGGCTACGGGGGTGGTGATCTATGTATGAATTTTCCTCAAAAAATATAGCAGATTAGGAACATTGAGTGTAGGGCAAGTAGCCTTATCCAGGATAGTAGTTTTGGGTTTATACATTTGCAATAATTTCTTTAATAATAATGATAGCAGCAAAAACAACAATGATAAATGGTCAATATCTGTGCAAAGCCTGCAGCGGTAGCCCTGTGGCATCCGATCCTGTCAGATCTCGGAAGCTAAGCAGGGTCAGGCCTGGTTAGTACCTGGATGGGAGACCTCCTGGGAACACCAGAAGCTGTAGGCTTGGGAGAAGGACCTGGCAAGCCCCTCCCCAAAAAATCAATCTGCCATTGAAAACCCCATGAACAGCAGAGAAGCACTGACAATAGTGTTTCCCCTGTTGTACAGAGGGTCGCTATAAGTCGGATACCAACTCGACGGCACCTAACAACAACAACAACAATCTGTGCAAATATAGCACTAATTCACTTGATAGGAGGTGACATGAATCAGAGTTTCAAGAGCTGTAGTTAAAACAATGGGAGAAGACTGTGGCAATCCACTGCCAAAGCAATCCCGAAACAATCAGCCATTGAAAACCCTATAAAAGTAGCTATGAGTTGGACATGACTCGACTAGCACCTAAAAACAATAGCAAGTTAAAACAATTAATTTTTTGAGAATTCCATTATGGTGATTCTGATTTTGACTACTTATGTCTGTTACTTGAGCTATGTAATAGAAAGGATATTTCTTTAAATATTAGAGACCACTGTGAGGCCTGAGGTTCATAGTTCAAGCAGTCAAATAGTGAAGGGGCTAGGCACAATGGCACATGCTGTAATCCCAGCCACTTGAGAGGCTGAGGCAGGAGGATTATAAATTGGAGACCAATCTGGGCTATATCATGATTTCAAGGCCAGCCTGGGCAACTTAGTGAGACCATCTCAAAATAAAAATATATAAAAGGGCTGGGGATGGAGTTTAGGAGTTGAACACTTGCCTATTGTACACAAATCCCTGGATTCATCAGTCTCTAGTACTGAAGGGGAAAAAAAAAAGAAAAAGAAAAAGGCAAAAAAAGAAGGAAGAAGAAACAGCCATTAGCCAGAACACTTTAAACCTCTCATTTAAAGTTCATTTGTCTTTAATTTAATTAATTTTCACCACATCTATTAGTTCTCCTGTCTTTAAAATTTGGACTGACATTTATGGCAAATGCAAGGATCATTTTGCTAGAAAGTCCTAAGAAAAAATGCTTCTCCTTTAACTCTTATTTATAAACAAAATGTCTTATAAGAAAGGTGTTACTTTAGCAACTATAAACTGAGTCAGCTCATGAGGACAAAGTAGAACTGCAAGTAACTTGGCCTGCATAATTACTTCTCCAATGAGGAAAGTGGAATTTTTAAAAAGTGACTCCTGGCCATACTGGAGAAAGATCAAACTAGGTACACTTAAAGTAAGCAAAGTTAGAGAGAGAGAGAGAGAGAGAGAGAGAGAGAGAGAGAGAGAGAGAGAGAGGAAGAAGAACAAGAACAAGAAGAACAAGAATGAAAGAAAGAGAGAGAAGGAGAGAAAACAAAAGAAAAAAGAAGTTACCCAGGCAGGCAAGTTTGAAGATTGCATTGTTCTGCAATTTCCTTGCATTTATGATTTGTTTGAGTATCTATTTTCTCTCCTTGTTAAACTGCTTACACTTCAGAAGCTTTTCCTCTTTCTATAAGTATCACAGTTACAGTGAAATCAGCCAGTGATTATGGTTAGTGAATTCCACACTCTGAGTTTCTCTTATACTATTTCTATTGATGTGTTGGTAGGATTTTGTCACTAGCTTGTGTATTGGTATGGAGAGGGGAATGATTGTCAATCCTTTTGCCTACAATAACTTAAATATCCATGACAGGACTTAAAATATATCATTTTCTGAAGTCACCTGTTGCAAAAGTGAGATAGGCCAGACATCAGGGCATGATACTAGTTAGGAGGAAATTTGGGATAAATTTCACCTAGGAATTTTGGTGTTGTCTAAGAACCAAAAACGTATAGTAAGAATCATAGTCATTTTTATACTCCCAATATTATGTGGGGAAGAAAGCAGGAAGAACTGTCCCCAAACTGCTAAGTGTGATTGTCTTTGAGGAGGCTGCTATTTGGGGGCAATTTTCCATTGTGTGTCATTTTGGTCAGGTACCCTGCACTCATTGTCTCTGGAAGGAGAAGGAGAAAGCCTTTTGTGGCTTACTATAGAGCAACTTGGGTGTGGTCATATGTACTAGGCTTGGACACTCACGTTGCCACCTGGAATTTCTAATCTTGGGCAATGGCCCAGGACTGGTACTACATGAGAGTGTTCACTGGAAGGAGGGATTCACTCACAGTCACTCAAGCATTGATCAGCATCTGTATGACCCCGAGCAGGAGGTCTCCACAAGAATTGTGCCACCGGCTGCTGGCTGGCCTCCCCTAGTCCCAGCGTCAGCCTGACCCTTGGAAAGGGAGCAGGAAGATCTTCCCAATAGTGATGGAGGTGATGCCGGTGGAGTGATGGTTATGGCAGTATAGAGACAGAGAAACAATGGCAGTGATCGTGGCTGTGGGGCTGCTGATTTTAATGGAAGCATCTAGAACATTGGAAGGAGCTTGGCTTTGGCTCCAATGGGAAAAGCTCCTAGTTGTTCTGCCTTTGGTTTGGATAGCTCCTTGTTGATCCTTCGAATACATTCCTTTTCTGCTAAAGTGAATCAGAATTAGTTTCTGTTGCTTGCAGCCAAGAACTCTAACACACTGGGATTGTAAACCATTTACATTTTGTTCTCCTTTCTCCTTTACTGTGTTTTACATATTTGTAAGCAGAATTACTTTTGTTATGGAAAGCCAAATCTTTTTGTCATTTGTCCTGTCCTCAAAGACACCAAAGTATATATGGTGGGCTACTGACCTGTTAATGTTCAGTGATGTTATCAAGGACCTGGATTCTTTCCATCTCTCCACTGTTCCATGCTTGATGGTGGCTTTATTCTCAGGTTAATGGAAGCCTGGTTGTGCCAATTCTAGGAGTTAGATGCAGAAGTGACAATGTGTAGAGAAGACAGGAAAGAGTCTCTTCCTATGGTGAATATGTAAGAATAAGAAACAATTTTCTAGGAGTCCTCCTACAGACTTCCCTCTAATTTTGTTGGTCAAAATCACATCACTTGCCTAAGCATGGCCTAACTCCTGACATGGGCAGTGGAACTCTCCTTAGATCTGTCAGACCCATTCCTAGAGCAAGAATTAGCTTCCCCAGAGAAACATGATTCTGTTAGAAAGAAGAGAGTGTCTAAATAAAATTGAGGTCATCTTAGGAAACAAGAAGAGTGAAGTGGAGGCAAGATAGTCAGCCTATAGTATCCACTACTTATTTTGTTGGCTTGTTGAGTATTTTTGCTCAATTTTAGGTATGTAGCTATAGTTTAGGTACTAATGTATCTAATGGTACTAATATATATAATTACTTTCTTGTTGTTAGGTGCTGATGAGTCTGGTTAGACTCATAGCAACCCTATGTACAACATAACGAAACACTCCTTGACACTGTGCCATGCCTGACACTATTGTCAGTGCTTCTCTGCTATTTATAGGGTTTTCCATGGCAGATTGTTTTGGGAGTGGGCTGCCAGGTCCTTCTCCCTAGCCTGCAACATCTGGTATTCCCAGGAGGGTCTCTCATCCAAGGACTAACCAGGCTGATCCTGCTTAGCTTCTAAGATCAGGCAGGATCAGATGCCAGGGTGCTATGGCTACAGATAATTACCTTAGGCCAATGATAATCCTGTTTTATGACAAAAGTTTTAAAATGCTGACTACAATATAGAAAACAGTACAGCAGCTGTGAAAAACAGTGGAGTGGCTCCCCTCCGCCAATTAAACAGAATTACCACATGAGCTGGCAATTCTACTGTGGATATATACTTGGTTGCAAGTATTAGAAACCAAAAATTGAAAGCAGAGATTGAACAGATACTTGTACATCCATGTTCATAGCAGCATTAGTCACAATAACCAGAAAGTGGAAGCAATCCCAATGTCCATTGACTAATGAATGGAGAACCAAATTGTGGCACATATACACGTTGTTAGGTGCCGTTGAGTCAGTATCCGCCTCATACTGGCCCTACGTACAATAGGTGAAACAATATTGTTAGTGCCTCTCTGTCATTCTCTGCTATTCATAGGGTTTTCAATGGCTGATTGTGTTTTTTGGGAGTGGGTTGCTCAGTCCTTCTCCCAAGCCTACAGCACCTGGAGTTCCCAGGTGGTCTCCCATCCAAGTACTAACCAGGTCCAACCCTGTGTAGCTTCCGAGATCTGACAGGATCGGATACCACAGTGGTATGGCTGCAGGCTGCATATCCACATAACAAAATATTATTCAACCTTAAAAAACAAAGAGACTGCCATATGCTACAACTTGGATGAGTCTTGACAGCAGTATGGTAAGTAAAATAAACCAACCATCAGAGGACCAACACTGTGATTGCACTTGTATGAGGTACATAGAATAATCAATGCATATATTTATATATATATATATATATATATCCTATTGATTCTGTTTCTCTGGAGAACTATAGTTTACTCATTTTAAGTGAGTTTTAAGTATCATATAATATTTTTTGTGAATATTATATGATACTTAAATTTTTTTCATAATCAAATACTCCCACATTTTCATTACCAGATGATGTGGGAAACCTGACAGCTCCAAGTTGTAAATCACAGCAGCTCTGGACCAAATACATGTCTGTAGAATGGGTGGAAGTTATATAGAAATACAGAAGGAAGTGTGGGGTTGGGAAAACCCCACAAAACTTTCTCCTTGGCTTAGAATTCCCTTCCCCTGCATAATCCCTTGTGTATTCTTTATGAAACCACTTCCTCCTCTCTCCACTTACAGACTGCTGAGTTAGGAGAAACTGAATGTATTAGTTTCTTAGCCGTGCTGTAACAAATCAGTACACATCGGGTGGCTTAAAACAACAGAATTTGATTCTCTTGCAGTTCTGGAAGCCAGAAGTCTGAAACCAAGATGTGGATAGGGGTTGATTTCTTTTGGAAGCTTTGAGGAAGAATCTGTTCCCCACCTCTCTCTGAGTTTTGGGTGGTTGCCCAGAGTCCTTTGTGTTCCTTGGCTGCAAAAGCAGCCCTCCAATCTCTGTATATTCTTCACAGGGCTTTCTCTTGCCTGTCTTCTGCTCTTGTCTTCTACGAACACTCACCTTTTGATTTAGGGTCCACTCTAATCCAGGATGAGCACATTTTGAGATCCTTAACTTAATTGCATCTATGCAGATGCTTTTTCCAAACAAGGTCCTATTCATAGATTCTCAGTAGATATATTTGGGGGGCCACATTCAACCCACGGCACTGACCATGTGGGTCTAGCTCTTTCTCTCTTTTTCTGCTGGGAGCCAGAAACATGTTCTTCTGTGACTTCTCCTACATGAGTTTTCCATCAGAAAGCCCCCTGCTTCCTAGGAATCCTGTGATAGGATGGATAGATCTGTCTAATTCTGGGTTCAGAACTGGAAGCCCAGTTGCCTGAAGGTATAAAGTCTTACCAACTTTGTTAAGAAAAGGCGATCATTTGGTCCCTCATCTGCTCTCCTTGATCTTTTTTTCTTTTTTTATTAGTTGCAATATCAGGAATGGAAGGAAGGTGACTTTTCCACCTTCCTCCTTCTCCTTCTCATACTACTACTACTACTTCTTCTTCTTCTTCTTCTTCTTCTTCTTCTTCTTCTTCTTCTTCTTCTTCTTCTTCTTCTTCTTCTGCTGCTGCTGCTGCTGCTGCTGCTGCTGCTGCTGCTGCTGCTCCCTTGAAAATTTGATAAATATTACTTAGGACTCAGTGCAATGTCATTTACATTCTAAATTCTCTCCACACCCTCATAGGCAGAATTATCCATATCTTCTGAATCTCTACACTTTTCAATACTATCTTCTGCTGTTACTTTCCCCCCCACTGGACTACAATTATCCAAAGGCCATATCTCATTTTTTATCTACTGAATGAAAGTATATTTTGACAACTCAGATGTCCTAAGAACCATAGTGTGGATACATGATTAGTCATCATGCTCCTCTTTCATGCTTTTGGTTTCATTGTCTTCTTTGCTTTCTTTGTTATTACGGATCATGAATAAGAAAGGAAATCTTTACTTGAAGCATAAAGTATACCACTTTGTATATCTTATAATTGAGAACTTTATTTAAAAATTTGAAAGGTAAAGAGATATAAATTAAAAAGGAAATACAAAGAATTTGTGAGAAAGAACATGACTCAAACATTGTCTCACCATCAAGAGTCACTGTCAACTTTCCAGTTTATTCTCTCTCGATTCTATATGTGAGTGTATATAATTAATTTTTTAACAACACCTAACTTGTATATGTGTAATTCTATATGTGAGCTGAAAGTGAAGATGATTTAAAACATTTATTAATGAAGATCAAAGAACACAGACTTCAAGATGGATTGTGCCTCAATATCAACAACAAAAAATCCTTAGAACTCTGTCAGTATGCAACTTTGTGATAAATGGGGAAAAGATTGAGGTTGTCCAAGATTTTGCTTAACTTGGTTCAACAATCAACACCCATAGAAGCAGAAGTCAAGAAATCAAAAGGCGCATTGCACTGGGGAAAGCTGTTGCAAAAGACTTCTTTAAAGTGTTGAGAAGTAAAGATGTCACACCAAAGACGAAGGTGTGCCTGCCTCATGCCATGGTATTTTCAGTTGCATCATATGCTTATGAAAGTTGGACAGTGACTAATGGAAACAGGAGAAGAATTGAAGCTTTAAAATTATGGTGCTGGAGACAAATATTGAATATAGTATGGACTGCCAAAAAAAACCCAACAGATCTATTCTACAAGAATTGCAGCGAGAGTTTTCTTTGGAAGCCAGGATGGCTAGACTGTGTCTTAGGTATTTTGGACCTGTAGTCAGAAAGGACCAATCCCTGGAGGAGGACATCATGTTTGGGTGAGTGATAGGTCAATGAACAAAAGGAAGATCCTCAATTAGATGGATTGACACAGTGGCTACAATGGGCTTAAACATAAAAAAGATGGTGTGCTTGGCACAGAGTCAGGGAGTGTTTCGTTCTGTCGTACATAGGTCACTATGAGTTGGATGTGACTTGATGGCACCTAACAACGATAACAACATATAGCTTATGTATATTTATTTTTATTTAACATTATATCAATAAACACGTTTCCTTTTTGCTTTCTGAGATCATGATTGTTTTAGAAGGCTATCTAATATTCTTTATTATAAATATATCATAATTTGAGCTGGGCATTGTGGTGCACGCCTGTTTTCCCAGCAACTCAGCAGGCCGAGGCAGGAGGATTGTGAGTTCAAAGTCAGAGGCAGCCTGCTCAACTTAGGGAGCCCTTGTTTCAAAATGAAACATTTAAAAAAGAGGTTCAGGGTGTAGTTCAGTGGTGGAGCGCTTGCCAAGCATGCACAAAGCCCTTGGTTCAATTCTCATTACTTCAAAAATTAAAATTAAAATTAAGACACACACAGCCCTAGGGTGCCAAAAATGTATACATAAAATATATACACATTTTAAGAGATATTATGTACATATTACTTTTTGAAGTTGGATTTAATTATGGTAGTAACGCATGCCATGACGTTTTCCCTAAGATGGCATTAAACAAATGAATGCTAGTGCCATTATGTGACAGGCAGGGCACTCAAAGAAAATGGTGAAAAGGCAAGGCTATCATTCAAAGAGTGCAAGATCATTTTGTTGTGGTATTTGAAGTTTCAGAACGTTGTAGAAGTACAATGACAATGGAGATGTGAGTTTACAACAGAACCTCCAACACACATAACGACTGCATGCATTTGTGGTGAGTTTGAGATGCATGGCGCTGTGTGTGATGTGCACAAGGGAAGGTCCAGGAGGCCTTGTACAGCAACAAATCCTCCTCCTTCTGCTATGGCATTGGAACAGTTTACATGTTTGGCATAGAAGTCTACCAAATAATGTGGGGGGGGGGGACAGGAGTTAGCAGAACAAGCACACGACATATTCTTAAAATGGCAAATGGGAAGTTTTTGTCCCTAGAGGTGTATACATTTTTTTGGCACCCTCTGTATAATTTACTCACTTGTTTTCCTCTCACCTGATACTCAAGTTGTTTTTCAATGTTTGATTATTTTACATAGCTTTAAAAATGCATTTTGAAAAATCTGGCATAACTGACATTGTTTTTATTTGTGTATATCCTTTTTGTTTGTTTTTATAAGTGACATTATTTATAGTGAAGCCGAAGGGTTGACACACTGTCAAGATGGCAAACAAAACAGTGAGACATTGTGCTAGAGCAAAGGCAACAGCCATGCCTCTCCTAGGTTACAGCAGATAGTGCTCCAGGCGTGGGCTGATATGATTTGTACCAGGACCCTGCTTCCCTGGGTGCAGCAGACTGAACTGAGAATTGATTCTGCAGCCAATGCATAGAGTAGTCAGTGGCCAATGAGACAGGCTGATGTAAGAACTCTGCCCAATGTGGTCACAGTATCCTACGTGATACCAACCAATTAAACAAAGCCATTTTCACACAATTTGAACTTGAGACTCTTTGGGGGTCTAAGCCAAAATGTTGGTCAGAAATGGGCAGACTCCCGAGAGAAGCCCAAAAGCTGTATCTGTGGAGCGATGACAAAGCAGGATTCGTGGGGTAGAGATAGGAAAGGCTGAGAGGATTTAGCGGCACAAGCAAAGCCAGCAGAGAGTGTGGCTGAGTCATTCCACTGGCAGAGCACTAGAGAAGGAGCAGCAGATGCCTGCTGCTGAAGCCACGTCAAGAAAAACAGGTGGCTGAAGGTATACTATGTCCCGAATGGCATTCCTGGCTCTGCCTGGCCCCGCCAGGCAGCTGCTGAAACTGCTTCCTGCTCTTCCCACTTCCTCCTGTAGCCTCACAATGAACCACATTGACCCAAGTCACCAGAGCGTGTCTCTTTTCAGGGTAACTTGAAAGAGCCTGATCAACGCCATGTAATATTCATGTCTCTGTCATGATGTCTTCAGTGGCATGAGGGTGATTTGCTTTCTTATGATTGTTCCTAACTACCATCCTTGATGTCAAGGCTTGTGCTTAATGTCTTTTAAAAATATGCTTACAAGTGAGACAGTGTAATGACATCTAGTAGGTGCTTACTAATTGATGAATGGATAAGGATCATGAGTGTTCCTGTGGCTTAAATAGCAACTGGAAAACATTTGTCTAAAGGAGCAATTTTTTTTTATTAATAAGGGGTACAAAAACATTTACTCTTTAGAATTTTATTTGAAACAATGCCTTGAAAATTTCCCTTTAATTTTGTTATAAACACGCTTCTTTAAAAAAAACAGAAACAAAAACAAAAACAAGAGACTGTATTTGCCCAGCATGTTAACACCCACCTGTAATCCCAACAGTTAGGGAGGCTGATGCTGGAGGACCACAAATTCAAGTCCAGAATAATAGCCTGAATAATTTAGTGAGACCTTATCTCAAGTTAAGAAATAGAAAGGGGTGGGGATGCAGCTCAGTGGTAGAGCACTTGCAAAATAGGTGTAGGGGCCTGGGTGCAATTCCCAAGTACCACAATAACAACAGGGCTGGGATTTAGCTCAGTTGGTAAAGCGCTGTGCTGAGGTCTCGAGTTCAATTCCCAGCACCCCCAAAATGGAAGAAGGGCCTGGTAATCCACTCCCAAGGCAATCCCGAAACAGCCATTGAAAACCCTATGAGGGTCGCCATGAGTCAGATACCGACTCAATGGCACCTAACAACAACAACAACAACAACAACAACAATGATAACACCAATAACAATAATAATAAATAAACAAACCATAGTTATTCACCATAGAGTCTCTTCTCATGTCCAATATGAGTTCTAGAATACTTTTCAAACAAAGCTCTTAGAGTACATTATTAAGCTCTGTGTTGAGAAAGCTCATAATAAGAGTGTTCCAGCCCTTGTAGGGCTTTTAGTCTAGGCAAGTAGTGCCATAAACACCAAGAAGAATAAGGCCATCCAGAATAGCTGTAGTGGTACAAAGTGCTATGAAACTTTGTTGCTGAAATGTGGTTTTAAATAAGATATGCCAAGTTGCATAGAAAAGCACTAGCTATTGAGGAGATATGAGCATCTTTTAAACAGTGGTTATTAATGCCCTATTCATTGTCAGTTATATGACATGATCTTCAAATTTCAGACTCTTCCAAGTTTTCTGGGATGTCATGGGTAGTGAGTTTCAGGAATTACTTTTTCCTAGTAATACGTCTGTCAGTTTGGTGTACTGTAGGGGCTTGTATGTTGCTATGAGGCTGAAAGCTATGCCATCAGTACCTCAGATACTAGCAGGGTCACCCATGGAGGACAGGTTTCAGCTGAGCTTCCAGACTAAGACAGACTAGAGAGTAGGACCTGGCAACCCACTCCCGAAACAACCAGCCATTGAAAATCCTATGAATAACAGAGAAACATTGTCAGATATAATGCTAGAAATTGAGCCCCCCAGGTTGGAAGGCCCTCAAAGACTACTGGGGAAGAGTTGCCTCCTCAAAGTAGAGTCTATGTTGATGATAGAAATGGAGTAAAGCCCTAGGGACCTCCATTTGCTGATGTGGCAAGACTCAAAATGAGGAGAAACAACTGTAAGCATCCATTAATAATTTGAATATGGAATATATTTAGTATGAATCTAGGAAAATTAGAAATCATTAGAAGTGAAATGGAGCACATAAACATTGACATTCTAGGCATCTGCAAGCTAAAATGGACTGGCATGGGCCATTTTGAGTCAGATAATCACATGGTCTACTATGCTGGGAATGACAAACTAAAGAGAAACAGGTTTGCATTCATCATAAAAAAAAGATATCTCAATAACTGTCCTGAAATACAATGCTGTCAGTGATAGAATAATAACCATATGCCTTCAAGGAAGGCCAGTTCATATGACTATTATTCAAGTTTACGTACCCACCACTAAGGCCACAAATGAAGATAGGGAAGATTTCTACCAGCTTCTACAATCTGAAATAGATCAAACATGCAATCAGGATGTACTAATAATTACTGGTGACTGGCATGGAAAAGTTGGAAACAAAGAAGAGGGCTCAGTAGTCAGAAAATATGGCCTTGGTGACAGAAAGGATGGTGGAGATTGCATGATAGAATTTTGTTAGACCAACGACCTTTTCATTGCAAATACATTTTTTCACCAACATAAACGGTGACTATACACATGGACTTCACTAGATGGAACATATGGGAACCAAATTGACTACATTTGTGGAAAGAAACGATGAAAAAGCTCCCTATCAAAAGTCAGAACAAGCCGGGTGCGGTGGTGCATGTCTGTAATCCCAGTGGCTTGGGAGGCAGAGGAAGAAGGACTGCAAGTTTGAGACCAGAGGCAGTCTGTGTAACTTAGTGAGACCCTGTCTCAAATAAAGTAAAAAAATGGGCTGGGGTGCAGCTTAGTGGTACAGCGGTTGCAAGACATGTAAGTGCAAGGCCCTGGGTTCAACCCCCAGTACCGCAAGGAAAAAAAAAAAAAAAGTCAGAACAAGACCAGGTGCTGATTGTGGATCAGACCATCAACTCCTCATATGCAAGTTCAAACTGAAACTGAAGAAAATTAGAACAAGTGTGGGAGAGCCAAGGTATGACCTTGAGTATATCCCACCTGAGTTTAGAGACCATCTCAAGAGCAGGTTTACTGTATTAGACACAAATGATAGAAGACCAGACAAGTTGTGGGATGACATCAAAGATATCATTAAGGAGGGAAAAAAAGGTTATTTAAAAGACAGAGAAAAAAGAAAAGACCAAATTACATGTCAAAAGAGACTCTGAAACTTGCCCTTGAATATTGAGCAGCTAAAGTAAAAGGAAGACATGATGAAGTTAAGGAACTCAACAGACGATTTCAAAGGGCAGCTCAAGAAGACAAAATCAAATATTTTAATAACATGTGCAAAGAGCTGGAGACAGAAAACTGAAAGGGAAGAACACCCTTTGTTTTTCTTAAGCTTAAGGAACTAAAGAAAAATTCAAGCCTCGAGTGGCAGTAGTGGAAGATTCTACAGGGCAAATATTAAATGATGTAGGAAACATCTAAAGAAGATGGAAGGAATACACAGAGTAATTATACAAAGAAGAATTAGTGGATGACCAACAACTTCATGATCAGGAACCAATGGTATTGAAGGAAGAAGTAAAAGCTGCCTTGAAAGATTTGGTGAAACACATGTCTCCAGGATTTGATGGAATACAATAGAGATGTTTCAAGAAACAGATGCAGCACTGGACATGCTAACGTGTTTATGCCAAGAGATTTGGAAAACAGCTACTTGGTCAACTGATTGGGAGAGATCCATATTTGTGCCTATTCCCAAGAAAGGGGATCCAACTGAATGTGGAAACTATTGAATGATATCATTAATATCATGTGCAAGCAAAATTTTATTAAAGGTCATTCAAAAGCAACTACAACAGTATATAGACAGAGAACTGCCGGAAAATCAAGCCAGATTCAGAAGAAGGTGGGAACCAGGGACATCATTGCTGTCAGATGGATATTAGCCAAAAGCAGAGAATATCAGAAAGATGTCTATCTATGTTTTATTTACTATGCAAAGGCATTTGACTGTGTGGATCATAACAAATTGTGGATAACACTGAGAAGAATGGGAATATCAGAGAGCACCTAATTGTACTCATGAGGTATTTGTACATGGACCAGGAGGCAGTTGTTGGAACAGAACAAGGAAACACTGCTTGGTTTAAAGTCAAGAAAGGTGTGCAGCAGGGCTGTATCCTTTCACCATCACTCTTCAGTTTCTATGCTGAGCAAATAATATGAGGAGCTGGACTTTATGAAGAAGAATGCAGCCTTAGGATTGAAGGAAAACTCATCAAGAACTGCATTATGCAGATGACACAAATCTGCTTGTTGAAAGTGAAGAAGCCTTGAAACATTTACTGATGAAGATCAAAGAACATAGCCTTCAGTATGGATTGTTACTAAACATCAACAAAACAAAAATCCTTACAACTAGGTTAGTATGTGACTTCACAATAAATGGAGAAAAGATTGAGGTTGTCCACAATTTTGCTTTACTTGATTCTATAATCAACACCCATGGAAGCAGCAGTCAAGAAATCAAAAAATGCATTGCTTTGGGAAAAGCTGTGGCAAAAGATCTCTTTAAAGTATTGAAAAGTAAAGATGTCACATTGAAGACAAAGGTGCGCCTGATTCATGCCATGGTATTTTCAGTCACATCATATGGTTGTAAAAGCTGGACATTAAACAAGTGAGACAGAAGAATTGATGCTTTTGAATTATGGTGCTGGAGACAAATATTGAATATACCATGGGATACCAAAAGAATCAACAGATCTGTCCTGAAGAAGTACAACCAGAGTGTTCCTTGGAAGCAAGGATGGCTAGACTGTGTCTTACGTGTTTTGGACATATAGTCAGGAGGAAACATGTCCTCCTGGACATGGAGGAAACATCATGTTTGGGAGAGTAGGCAAGCCAATAAAAAAAGGAAAACCCTCAACTACATGGATTGACACAGTGTCTGCAACAGTAGGCTTAAACTTATATAAGATCATGTGCCTGGCGCAGAACCGAGGAGTGTTTCATTCTGCTGTACATAGGATTGCTATGAGTTGGTTCCAGCTTGACAGCACCTAACAACAACAAGAAATACTTATCATCTGTCTTAAGGCAAAGTGTTGTTATTAGTATTTCACATGAGACAAGCAATCACTAATCTGTTTTTCCAAAACAAAGCTTAGCAAATAATACTCTAACAGAGTTGCATCAGCTTGCTGCTTTTTTAAAAATAAAGATGAGTGAGTTCAGTGTGGCAATGAGCAGTTGTGCTATCACCTTACTGATAACACATTAGCAATTAAATTGAAACTGACTTTGTGACTCAAAGCAGGAAACATTTATTTTACTGTATTCAAGCTTTGAATGTTAGTTACTGAGATTGTCTGAGTTTTCCAAAAAAATGGCATTGCTGAATATCTCATCATATACTACAGGTATACTTAAAGAACATCTTCCCATGAGATATTTAAATTAATAGAAGACCCTGCTTGTGGTTTATGTAACTAAACTTTGAAATAAAATTTCCTATTACTCAAACTTGCAGCTTATTTTCAAATTTTGGTATAAGTTTTATTGAAGAAGATCCAAAAACAAATATGCTGTTTATAGTTACTATTTCTTACTCCTTATCTATATGAGCCAGACTTTTCTCAATATTGCGCAAATAAAATGAAATGAAATGCAATACAGAACCAAGTTGGAAGTCAAAACTGAAATAAACCTTCAATTATCATATCTTATTCTCAATTTTAAAATTTTGTATTAGTCAAAGTAGAGTAGAGCATATTGTCTTTACCTGTCCTTCTTTCTGGCAACAGCACCTCAATTTTCCTTAGGGACACCATTCTGTCTTCACTCTTAGTCTATGGAGACTTGGCTGTCATAGTACCCATCATGACTATTCAGTGTACATTGTTGGTATAGCCACAGTGGGCATATCAGCCCACCTGGGTACCAGAGACTGAGTTCTAGGCCTGTGCTGGGCTCTGTTGGGAAGAAGACTGCAGCTTGTAAGGAGGTGATGATCCCAGAGACCTAGTGAATGCCATGAGAGGAAACCATGCTTGAGAATGAAACAGCCACCATAGAATGACTCTGAACTAAAACATGGATGGAAAGCTTTGACTGTGTTATTTCAGACCCTCCCTCAACTGGTTCTTGAATCCTAGAACCCTTTCTAGATTTATATGAGTGATAATTCTGGATTTACATGAATAATCAATCTTCCACCCCACTTTTTTTTTCTTTGCCTGAGTCAAATTAAATATCTTTCCAAAAAAGAAAAAAAAAAAGAAAGAAAATTGATGAGTATGCAAATACTTAGAAATTGTTCTGATTAAGTAAAGAAAAAGTAAGTAGAGAGGCCAAGATGGCAGACTAGAAGCTGTCTCCCTAAGACTCTGGGAAGAAAAAGACAATAACAAAGGACAGACTCAATTCTGAAGGAAAAACCAAAAGTGAAGCTAAATATACCACAAAAAGTTGTTAGGTCAGCTGAAAAATGCCTAGAAATTGAAAAGCTATTCAAGAAAAAATTGTCAGCTCCAGCCCAGACACCATTTCTGGGAAGGAGAAAATCTTTGCCAGCTGTACACAGACACAGGATTAGTATCTAGGATATATGAAGAACTAAAAAAAAAAAAAAAATTTAAATACCAAAAAAGCAATTTATCCAATAAAAAAATGGGCAAATGAATTAAACATGATTCTCAAAAGAAGAAATACAAATGGTCAATAATCATGTGTGAAAATGTTCAACATCTTTGTTGTTGTTGTTGTTGTTGTTGTTGGGTGCCATCCAGTCGGTATCCGATTCATAGCGACCCTCATAGGGTTTTCAATGGCTGAGTGCTTCGGGATTGCCTTGGGAGTGGATTGCCAGGCCCTTCTCCCATTTTTGCGGTGCTGGGAACTGATCTCAGGGCCTCAGAGACTGCAGCGCAGTGCTCTACCCACTGAGCTAAATCCCCACCCAACATAATGCTTTCAAGATTCACCCATGATGTTGCTTATAGTTTCTTCCTTTGTGATATTCCATTATATGAACACACCAGGAGTTTATATACTCACTTTGTTGTTGTTAGGTGCCATCGAGTCGGTATCCGACTCATAGCGACCTTCTGTACAACAGGGGAAACACTATTGTCAGTGCTTCTCTGCTGTTCATAGGGTTTTCAATGGCAGATTGATTTTTGGGAGGGGGTTGCCAGGTCCTTCTCCCAAGCCTACAGCACCTGGTGTTCCCAGGCGGTCTCCCACCCAGGTACTAACCAGGCCCAACCCTGCTTAGCTTCCGAGATCTGACGGGATCGGACGCCACAGGGCTATCGCTGCAAGCCTTCAACATCTTTAGCCATCAGAAAAGTACAAATCAAAACAACACCGAGAAGCCGGATTTGGTGCATGCCTGTTATCCTAGTGACTCCAGGGGCAGAGGTGGGAAGATTGAGAGTTCAAGGCTAAAGATAGTCTGTGTAACTTAATAAACCCCTGACTCAAATTAAAAAGTAAAATTGGGCTGGAGGTGCAGCCCAGTGGTAGAACACTTGCAAAGTATGTGTGAGGCCCTGGTTTCAACCCCAAACAAACAAACCAAAAACTTCAATGATGTTCCAACTCACCCCAATCAGAATGGCTAGCATCAGCAAAATAAACAAATACTGGTGAGGATGTGGAAGGGGGAAAAGGAGCCCTAATATATTGCAAGTGGACTGTGAACTAGTATAGCCCTTATGGAAGTCAGTATGAAGTTTCCTAGAAAACTAAAAATGGAACTACCATATGATCCAGCTATACCCTTCCTAGGTATATAACCAAAGGAATCTAGGTCATCATAACACAGAAACACCTGCCCTTTCATGCTCATTGTAGCACTGTTCACAATAGCCATGATGTGGAATCAGCCCAGATGTCCGTCAACAGATGAATGATACATATACACAATGGAATTTTATGCAGCCATAAAGAAGAATGAAATTATGTCATTTGCAGGAAAATGGATGGGAGTGGAGATAATTATTTTAAGTGAAATAAGCCAGATTCAGAAAGACAAATACCACATATTCTCTCTCATATGTGAAAGCTAGATTTATTCTTAGAAGAAAAAAAAATATGTATGTATGTATGTAGAACTGGAAAGTGTAAAGGGATATATTGGGAGGGGCAGGGGAATAATGACAGGGGATAGGAGCAACATGGGGGTTAATGAGGGAGTAGATAAGAGCAAAGTACATGATATAATTGTATGAAAATGCCATAATGAAACTCATTATACTGTACACTAATTAAAAAATAATGATTAAAAAAACAGAGAAAACTCCCAAAAGAATAAGCCAGTGTAAAAAACTGAGATTATAAAGTAATTTGTAAAAATAAGAAAACCTTTTTTGTCATGTATTTCAGCTCCACATAATTACTTGAAAAGTTCTGTTGAAATATAAAACTTGAAGGATAAATATAAAATATGAAAACATAAAACTCCCTGGCCTACAAAATGAGGTCGAGCACATGTGTAGTAAGTCTTTCCAGATCCTTGGTGGTCTGTCATGACCTCTTCTCTCCAGCCTCAGACCTCACACTCCTCCCAGACCAGAATTGCAGCACTCTCTCCAACTGTCTGGTCCTCTCAACTCAGAATTCTACACCTTGCTTAATGTTGGTCCTCCACTTAGAACACCATCCCTTCCTATTGCTGGGTTTTTGCACATGTGGCTAATAGCACCTCCTCACAAAAGCCTTCCAAGTCTCCCCAGGTAGAATTCATTGCTCTTCCTTCTGCTCAGCCATGTCACAGTCTGACCTGTGTGGTTGCCATGGCAACTTAACTGCCTTCCACTCTGTCTGGAGCCCCCTAGGCAGAACCTATATCTTACTCTTCTGTGTATCCCTCCTGCTTTAATGCTCTCAGAGTAGATGCCCAGTGCAGATTTTTCAAAGGACATTTCAGTGCTGTGTGTTGGGGTGGCCTCTGCTCTTGTCTACTGGGCTCTTCTCATCTAGGATGTCAAGGAAGCTGCACATACTGAATTGTAGTTTTGTTGGCAATCACCATCATCAAAGGCCATAAATGACCCATGTTCCATCTATTCGAAGACTCTCTGTCCAAGGGTGAAGTTTTATGACTCTAGTTATTGGCCTACACATAAACTCTTTGGTTTTAATGGGGCCTTGAGCCAAATATAGAACCACACAGATCAAAGCAGCTCCAAGGTCATTCCCTATTGTGGACATTTCCATTCTTCACCGTTCCGCTTTTCAGTTTAGTGGTTTTGGATTTTTTTCTATGGTAGTTTCTATTTATCACAACGGGAGATGTTTGCCCAAGGAGTTTACAAGTATTTCAAAACACGTCCATCTATCGGGAGGCTTGCTTTGTATCCAGCCACACTGGGCATGTCACCTGCTTTGGGCGTCACTCATGCCTTGTGTCATCTTCATTGGGCTGCTAATTGACTTGCGTGCTTTGGGCCAGCTCACCTAGTACTGACATCCCATATTGCTCTCCTGAATAACTAATGATAGGTATCCTACTTACAAGGATTAACTACTCCCAATTTCAGTTGGGCTTGTTGGACTGCATTAAATGCTCTTAAACTGGCCTTCTCCTTCCCCAGATGGACTTTCTTGGGGATCAAGCTCCCCACCCCACACCCTTCCTGTGGAGGAAAAACATGACTGTGGACCTTTGCCCTGTGTTACAGACAGTTCAGCCATCCTCACACTTAGAACAGAAAGTTTGTCTGGCAGAAATTATTCTTTTAATTGGTGGGTAATTGGCAGTGGTGACCCAGTTCCAACTGACCAACGAGGAACGTTTTCTCTGGAAGACAACCATGCACAGAAGGAGTAAGTCTACAATGCTAGAGTGGTTGGGATGGCTTAGGTGCAGTCCAGAGGTATCAAGTCTACACTCCTGTCTTTGGGATTGAATTTTGCTGGGTTGGTAGTGGGAAGAGTGAGGGTATTGTCTAGAGAGGTGATGAGGCCCTATGCCCTTGAGCACTCCTTCTTTGTTGGACTATGATGGCAAATTATAGGTTGCAGGACACTATTTGGGACATGAGCTAACATGTTAAAAAGAGATGGCTACCCCGGTTTTCCAAACTTCAACCATTTTGTTTTCGAGTTTATCTTCTATGTTGGTTTGGTGATCCGTTAATTGCCCTCTCTCCTTCCTAACAGTTGGGGCCAGAGGGACATTACAGGTGTCATAAAAATCAAGAACAGTGATTCCCTTTGGGGCTTGAGGTGGACATACTGCTTTTAGTGATTGTTGTTGTTTTTGTTAGGTGCAGTTGAGTTGGGTCCTATGCATAGTGACCATCATAGGGTTTTCTTTGGTAGATTATTTTGGGATTGCTTCAGGAACGGATTGTCACGTCCTCTCATTTTTGCTGTGCTAGGGATCCAGCCTGGGTCTTCAGAGAGTGTGGAATAGCACTCTACCAACTGAGCTAAACCCCTGCCCGTTAGTGGTTCAATGCCTAAAAAATTCCAAAAATATCTATCTCCTCATTCTCTTTCATTCTTCTTATGTCGTTTTCCTGATAATGTAGAAGTGCACATTTTTAAGAGATGTAGAATAGAGTAATTAAGAAAATATGATCATAAATGACTACTCTGTGGTTTCTGGAACCTATGTAGGGTCAGTTTGTTGTTAAGGAAGGGACAAGAACTTTGGACTCTGTTAAGCCTGGATTCAAATCCTATCACTGACTCCATCTAAAATGGATAGTGGGATTATTATGGAGTTCAGAGGGAAAACATGTATCCAAGGACCCTTTTCCTAATAATGTATTTTGTCGTGCAATGTGGACATTTTAAAAAGGTAAAACTAAGTAGAGAGTTATTTTCCTTGATCTTTTGGTAAGTATGTCATTTTTATAAAGGAGGTGGTAGTGGGTGCTACCTACTTGGTATGCAGACGTCCTCCTCTTGCATTTTGATCTTGAGCTTGGTGGATGTCTTCCTGTATCCTCAAAGGACTTACGGTTTAGTAGACACTGAGAGCAGCATCCACTTGTTCCTGCAGAGATTTGAAACAAGGGGCTTATTGGCCATTTCTCTCAAAAGGCTCTGGACAGAGAGAAGGAGAAAGAGGAAGTCAAGAGATTTGGGAGTTGGAAGGAGATGAGTGTTCTCTGTATCAGCCTGGCAGAGTGAAAGCTCTGAAGTACAGAAAACACAATGACTGCCTTTGTTTCCCGGAAGGTTGCGGGTGTCTTTAGTTTTTATGTTTCTGCCTGTTTTTATGAAGTAAAAGACACTAGATTCCCTGGAGTCCAGCAATTTATAGTACCATGATATTAAAAAATTATTTTAATTCATCGGCATGCAAATTTAGGAGGAAAATACAGCATTGTTGCATAAATGCATGGTATTTTTAAGCCTAACGAGTCAAAAGCATTATAACTATATGAGAAAAACACAAAGTGTCAAACATTTTAATTTTATTAACTTATCAAAGTCATTTTCATCATATAATATGTACTAAAAATATGTCAGATATTATCTTTCCCCACCTCCAAATTTCTTTAAAAAGTGAGGAATGGAGAGGAAAGATTTTGTCTTCTATGCATTAAAAATTTTTATCAGTCTTTCTATACTTCATTATTGGATGGGGATAAGTGCACAGAACCTGCCTGGGTTTGAATGCCAGCTCCAGGTTTTATTAACAAGTTTTTTAACCTGTCAATGACAGATTGCTTGTCACACAGGGTTATTGTGAGGATTGAGTAAATATATGTGATATGCAATTCAGCATTTTAGAAGCATAGTAATTCTTCCTCTTCTTCTATAGCCTTAGTTTACCCTCACAGAGGTTTTGTGAAGAAGGTAAACCATGAGTTATTAATGTGGTTGAGGGGAATGTAAAGCTGAAGCGACAAAGCACCTTCTCTGGGGTCAAATATATAGTAACCTATAATTCTTCTGAATGCTTGGCGGGGGGTGGGGAGAGGGGTGGTGACAGTGAAGTGTGAATTAAGTACAACTCTTGAAAGAACAGGTCTTCCAATATGTATTTGTTGGCCAAAACAACTGAACAGCGGGTGTTGCGTACAGAACAATTTGGTTAATTTTGCCTGATGTAATATCAGAGACACTCAAGCATTTTTATAGAATTCATTCCTCCCCACATGTAACCAAGTGCTTTACTATTATTTTTGAGGTTATATTGAAGATAACTGGTGTTTGGAACATTATCACGCCAAATTCAATAACTAAACGTGAACAGGCCCACATGCCTGATGATATAACATAAGAGCCACATTACTAATGATACGGTCATTGAAAATGAAGCCTTTTCATAATCCGAAAGTGTGATTAATCATATAAGAGATCTGTTTCCATTTCATTTGTCCACAACATGGCTATCATTACTTTTAATCAAAACACCAAGGGCTGAATCACCCTCACAGAGGCTGAGCAACAGCACCTGTAACTGTATCTCCTATTCCCTGTGACAGACAACAAAATTTATGGAGAAGTCTTTTCATTTTGTTTGTGTCTACTGGAAGCTGCAGAAGAAGGATAGGAGCTGTTGATGGTATAGATGGGGGGAGAAGTAGGTAGAACAAATTGGATATTCTACAAAGGGCCTACTCTGGGAGACAAAAACTCTTTGGGGCAAAGTGCTTGTTAGAAATAGACTAATGTTGTTACAGAAAAACATATTATATTTCTTTTAAGTTTTGGCAAATATTTCTAAGTCAATTTCACAGAATTTTAAAACTGAGAGGAACTTTAGAGTTAATGTGCCACAACTTTTTCACTTTTTTGTCAAGTTGTTGTTGTTAGGTGCTGGTGAGTCGGTAGGCAATTGAAACCCAGAGATGCTCAGCAATTCTTCCAATGTCACACAGTGAGTTCGGCATAATTAAGTCAAGATTAGATCTTTTTACTTGTTTTTTTCACTCAGCATGGTGCTTGAATCCTGTGCTTAATACATGGTTAGCTCTTTACAAATATTTGGTGAATGAGTGAATGGCTGGTTGTTTTTCATACCTTTCGTTTGTAGATCATTTTTGTACCCTATATTGAGAAAAAGATGAAAGAGAATGGCTTGTTCTTTGTGGATGGGCGTGGAGTTTGAGAAAGCAAAGCTTTTAACTATGGTACAAATTCAAAGATACCAGAAAAATGACCTCACTTCTTTTACATTTTTCTATTTACCAAAGGGAGAATAATTCAGTAGAGATGTGTCTCATTTAAGGGCCAGATGCTAATGTCAGCAAAACAGCCCCAAGATGGAAATCACAGATGATGAAACTGGCCTAGTACTTCTTTTGAGGAGGCTGCTATACAAATCTCAGCAGGTTTTCGTTGCCTCATTGGAACATAGGGCCGTTTTCTTGTTCTGGTACTGGTGAAGCAGTTAACTTAAATTTTAGAATCATATATATGAAAAATATGTATTTTCAGCTAAAAACTTTATAGTGCATGGTCTATGTGCATGGAGACAAGTGGCAGAATAGATTCATTTTCTATCTGCATTCTGAGGCACATGCTTTTTAAGACAAATATTCATTCATTCATATGCCCCTCCCCATAACTGAGCTTACAAAAGTTAAATGCACATAAGGCTCAACTCTATTGTTCTACCTAGTCCATGGGGAAAACTGAACAAAGCACTAATAAGGATATTCTAGAATCAAAATCTATGTTAAAGGCACTTATTTTGTGGAGCTTCTTAAATAAAGATGAGATCGCTAAGTTCTAGAAATAGATAAATGCCTTGACACTGCTATTATTTTATTTATTTGCTTTTAACTGTGGAAGCTTCGAAAAGAAGAAAAGGAAATTTTTGTATGATATGCCTGGGAAAAGGAGACTGTTCATCTAGAGAAATTAAAATGCAAAGTGGAATCAGCCTCTATTGGCTTTCCTGTCCCCTAAAGAAACAAAAATCAAAATTAAAAGATAACTGTGGTTTACTCACATTTACCCTTCAACACTAGGTTCAGGCATCAAAGCCTTCTATAGCTCCCAATATCCTCAGCAGGCTGTTTATTCACTGTCTTTCTGCATCTCTGTCCCTCTTTCTTACTTTTCCTCTTCCCATCTCTCTTCTCCCAAATCACCATTCCTGCTCTTGTTTATGTTGCAGCCTCACAGTGGATGCAGACCATGGTCTTGTGGGGCCTTTGCAAGAATTTATTAAACTTCCTAGAATGAATCTGCTCCTAATGGGCATTATGAAGAAGGACTTTGGACAGAGACACCTAGTTGATTTCCTGGAGTCATACCTCGGGAATTGGTTTTTGGCTCGGAAAGGATGGTATTTTAAGTTATATATTTGCTGATCTTGGGAAGATTGTTTGAAACATATAGCCTGAACAGGAAGCTTGGGCTCTTGGCCCAATCAGCTTGGAGTCTACATTTTTGGAAGATGAATACTTGGAAATACATTTAAACATTTAAAATATTTTGTTTTCCCAGTAAGTCTCATTATTAGTGCAATATAATTCTACAGCAAGACTGTATCTGCTGGAGATAGGAACCTTGTGGACAAGTCCAAGCCTGAGCTCTACCTCAGGACTTGGCAGGAAGCCAGAGGTACATGCCTGTTGGCTAATGTCCTCCCTGAAGTGGGTTATTATTACAAACCCTCACCTTCAACACCTGAGTTTGAAAGTCATGCTAAGGGTCTGATCCAATTCTGCACTAAACCCAGGAATGGAACACACACACACACACACACACACACACACACACACACACACACACACACGGCATTTTTCATACCAAATCCTGCAATAGTTCCCTTTTTCAATGTTCAGTCAATACTATTATTGCCAGCTCTCAACTCCTAACTGGTGATATACTGTGGTCAATTTCCCTCTCCAGCCTACCAGGTAACATACCTTCTGGCACGTATACATTAAGAGGATACAAACTAATATGAATGCATCAGATTGTGCAAAACATAATTAGGGAGGCAAATCTGCTGTAAAAGCAGCCTATGTGTTTATAGAACTCAGAAGCAGTGGGGGAATTTTCCATGTTCTTTCAACCCAAAGATATATTCTAGAACTTAAATGATATGAACTGTTGACCTATCCCAATCAAATTATTTAGATAGTTGGCAAATACTTACTTCACTGTGCCACAGGGTTAGAAACTCAGGTTGTTTCAGGCATGGGAGTGAGTGTTGGCTTCGTTTCTGAAATTTGCAGTAGAAAGGGGTGGGTCAGGCGGATGGGGTGGAGTGACTATGAGAGTCGCACCTGGCCTTGGTAATTGCCCTGGTAAGGTGTCTTAGACAACAACGATAATAACCATCTTGATAGAATTGGGGATACAGTAGCAACAGTAAAAATTATATTAAACTGGGCCTGATGCCCAGATTACCAGCTTCAAATAAACAAAGTGCAAGAAAAACATTTCAAGAGGAACTAACTTGTGACTCAAGGAAGCCCAGCAAGCCAGAGAGGTGCTCAGTTGAGGAGACAATGCTTTCACCTCCTTGAAAAAGCTTTGCCCAGTCTAATTTAAATGCCCAAGGAAGTTAAAAATCTGACTGTGATCCCTCAGGGGGCCCCTTGCTCCACCTCTTTCTATTGTCAAGATGGTGCATGGGGCTCCCTTAGCTGCAAGGCTGCTGACCCCAAGTCTCTTTGAGCACACGGCACAATTCCCAGCCTTCCAAGTTGGAGGCAGATGCTAGTGGATGGTGGTATCTCCCTCAGCAAGGGGGTATGTGACATAAACAAGTGCAGGGCAGCCATCTGCTGTTGAGGAGGGTGACAGAGTCTCTTCGTTTGTGGCAGATGACTCTCCTGGGGCTGGCCAGCTGGCTTAGAGTGGACCAAATTGGACAGGCAAGTGATGTCCAGAAGCCCTCTGGGGAAATAACTCTGGGTCTTCTCTCTTATGTGTCTACATTTATTGCTGTCTCTTTCATGTGCACATGGACATACAAATGCGTGCGTACACACACACACACTAGAGCTGTTATGATAAAACACAATTTAAAACATGAAGATGGAAGGGTCATATTCCTTCACTACAGATGAAAATTGCTGGTTTTGAGTGTGAGATATACCTTTGAGTTTCCTAGTAGATTGGGTGTGGCTGGGGTTTAGCTCAGTTGGTGCTCCTCTGCACTCTCTGGTGACCCACGTTGATCCCCAGCACTGCAAAAATGAGAGAAGGATGTGGCAATCCATTCCTGTGGCAATCCCCCCAAAAAAGAAAATCAGCCATTGAAAATCCATAAGGGTCACTATGAGTCAATGACAGCACCTAACAACAACAACAACAACAACAACAACAACAACAACAACAGTAGATCAGGCAAAAAGGAGATACCTGAAAATCATATGGCTCATGTTAACTGGGAGAAGAGGCAAGTCAGTTTCCTGGAAGAAAGAAAATTTTTCTCAATCTTCTCCAAATCTATTTTTTCACCTTTGACTTGAAAGAGAGGAGAAACTTAATTTCTCAGAGTGCATATGAAAATATTGTCAAACTGTTTAGATGCTTGACTTCTTAAGGAAAAGACCAGAAGATGGATTGTTCAGTGACTAATGAGACCCAGGTGGCACTCCGCAGGCCCTGCAACTGGCTGATTTAACCTTATCTCTTAAGAGGTAAGAGGATCATGACTTTTACCTTTTCTCTTTGCCTATCTGTATTTTCTAGAATTTCCATGATGCACATATATGACGTTTGTCATGCACATTATGCCGGTTCTGGGAGAGCTTGCTCTGTTTGCTGACTGGGGAACAAAAAGTCCTTTCTCCTTCTGGATAGTGTGTTAGGTCCTGAAGCTGATTCAGCACTTTGCTACTAATAGAAAAAGTGCCTAAGACTAAAACTGGCACAAAAAGAAGAGTACATCCAAGATAATCAAAGTAAAACTGAGCAGGATTTCTGATCAAACCATGCCGGTAGCCCACACTACCACTGGACTTGAGAAGCTTACATAAGCTTAAGTTACCTAAGCTTATATGTTCTCTTTACTGTTGAGTATGGTTTGATTTGGGTTTTCTGTTACTTGCAACAAATACATAGAAATGTTACTGTTATGATTTGATTATAAAATGTTCCTGAGGTTCATGTTTGCATTCTTAGTCCCCAGTGGGTGGTGCCATTTTTGGAAGTTGTAGAACTTTGGGAGGTGGGACCTAGCTGGCAGAAGTAGATCACTGGGGGTGGGCCTTTGGAGATTTTACTTGGGCTCTCAGTTCTAATCTCTCTCCCTCTCTGTTCATGTCCACCATGATGTGAAGAACTCTCCTCTGCCATGGGTTCCAGTCTCTGCTTCACCATATCTTCCTCACCACTGTGGACTGAGATCTTCTGAAACCAAGAGCTAAATAAATCCTTCCTCCCTTAAATTGTCTCTGTCAGGTATTTTGGTCATAGTGAGGCAAAAGCTAAATAATACAATTACTGTTTTGGCTGTGTGTCCTTGAATCAGTCATGTAATCTTTCTGATGCTCAGTTTATTCATGTATAAATTGGAAGTAGTAAGACAACTTACCATATAGTTTTTTTAAGGATCAAATGAAGTAATAAATGAGGAAGTGCTTTGTAAATTGTAAACAGTTATTCAAATCTTACGAGCACACATATAATTTATTTCAACAGTGCAGTTTTATATCTCTCATACATATAAAGTATTTCTGTTCTCGAATATGCAGCTATTTCATATCTCCTTTGTTGCTGGCTTGTGAGTGTTCATCAAGATGGATCAGCAGTAACCATTATTTCATTCTGTACAGCTCTAAATGATTTACTTTTGAAGTCCCAGGTGATCTACACAAGCTACACAAGTTAACCTCAAAACCTCCAGCCAAGTGGAATCAGATTGAGTAACACTTTGTGTGATCACTCATAACTCACTAAGCGTGTGGTTTTTGCTACCATCTGGAGCTGCCTGTGAAAGTGGGTGTGTCACATTTCTCTCACTGTGTGAAAGTTCAGGTGTGTCCAGAAAGAACCTGCTGGTCAGTTCTGCACTTGCATCTGCTTGTAGTTGCTGTCCCAAGGTGGCTTGGGAGCCCCTGAGAGAGGGGCTTAGGTGTGAACCTTTCAAGGGGCTGTCCAACTAAGAACCCCCAGGGAAATAGCATGTAATGTTTAGATTTTTTTTAAAAAAGATCAGCATCTCACTATCATAAAAAATATTAAGGATAACTAATTTATCCAGTCTGATTAGACAAGGTCTAGAGGTATATTGCATGGATGTCTCTCTTTAATCACCAGCATATCTTAGGACAAGGCTGGGTCTGGCTTCTGCCAACTGTGGCAGGTCAGGGAAGACAGAGGACCATGGAACCAAGAACTTGACTCTCCTCCATGGGGCTAGGACAAGCCTGGGGGGAAAGTGTTGCAAGTCTTTCTCTGATTCTTTCCAGCCAGACTTCCCATCTCCTCTTCTGTTTGTGCTACCACTGAACCAGGCCAGGACCCCATCATGGATAATCTGGGGTAGTCTCTCTGTCCATAATTGCAAGCCATTTACTTTGTCCACTACCCACCTCTATTCATCCTCTACCTTGCCCTAGGAGTCATCTTTAAAATTATACCTTGCTGGCTCTGTCCCATCCCCTAACACCTGAAACTTTTCATAGGCTCCCAACAGTTTTTCATACAGAACCCAGACTTAGCAGGGCAAGGAAATATGGGGTCTGACTTGTTAGCTATCAGTTCAGCTCCTCTGCCACCATTCTTTCCCACACTCCTCATGGTCCTCCCAAACCAAATCAGAAACCCAGGACACAGATATTCAAGTGAATGTCTGAAACAGTTTTGTGATCATAAAAACTATCTGAGCTTATGTAAAATGCAGATTCTTGAGCCACAGCCTCACATTATTATGCTCCAGGGATCCAGAGCTGAGGATCTGAAATTTCATAAGAGCTTTGGCCAAGTATGTGCAGGTGGTCCTCAGACTATCTGTGGAGAAACTCTGCGTGATCACTCATGTCCCATGGTGGCCCACCTTTTCCTCTCTGCTTCCAACTGAAATTCCTGCATGGCAAGCATCAGGTCTTGCTCAGCTCTGCCTCCCCAGGACCTAGCACAGTTCTCCATGTGTTTAGCAAGGAAACTTGTAATCCCAGAAGAGCCCATACTTGAGGCTATGGCAGGGACAGAAGCAGGTGGGGCCAGGCAGTCAGCACAGGGTTGGCTGGCTCAGAGAACAGCAGTCCAGAGCCATGCCTGGCTAGAGATGCAAGGGTACATTGGAGGAGTGGTCAACAGCAACTTAGTCACAAGGTCAGAGGAGGATTCTGTTCCGTGGTGGAAGAGGGAAAGGAGGGTGACCATAGGCCCTTCAAGGGAGTAGCTCAAGTATAAGGAAGTAGGAAAGAGGGGACCAATTGCTGTACGAGGGACCCAGAAGCACAGAGTATGCCATCAGCATTCAACTAAGGACACAGTGATTTCGTCCTTGTTCTCAGATCATTGCTTTACAGTCTGTTGCCAATTTTGTCTGCAAATTTGATTCACCTGGAACAACATTTTTGAAACCAAATGATATCCAAGTTCCATCTCAGAGTTTTTGAATATGACTCATCATATGTCCATGTATGCATGTATGGGTAACTGTTCTCCATCCCATCATCCCATTTATCCTGGATGTCATCCACTGGGCCATTTTCATTTAAAGAATCCTTTTATTTTCCCCCCTCAGGGATTTTTTTTTTTTTAATTTTTGAGACAGAGTCTCACTAAATTACACAGAACTGCCTCTGCTCTCGAATTTGTAATCCTCCAGCCTCTGCCTCCTGAGTCGCTGGGATTACAAGCGTGTGTCACCACGCCTGGTGGGAAAATATTTTTTACTATTATTTCTTTGCTATCTCTTCCTCTCCATTACTGCTTTGTTATCATTGTTGTTGTTGTTGTTTTGTTTTTTGAGACACAGTCTCGTAATGTAACCGAGGCTGGCCTTAACTCACAATCATTCTGCCTCAGCCTTCTAGGTATTGGGATTATAAATGTTTGCCACCATGCCTCACTCGCTATCTCTAACCTCTGTAAGATAGGCATTGGAATTTCTGGTTCTAATTCCTGTGTACTCCAATTTTTATTTTAAAATCTTTTTGCTCTTTCTTAGTTTGCTGTTGTTAGGTACTGTTGAGTGGGGTCCAACTCATAGCGACCCTCATAGGGTTTTCACTGGCTGATTGTTTGAAGATTGGAGTGGATTGCCACACCCTTCTCCTATTTTTTCGGTGCTGGGGATTGAACCCAGGTCCTCAGAGAGTGTAGAGCAGTACTCTACCAACTGAGCCAAACCCCAGTTCTACTTTCTTAGTGTTGTAGAATAATTTCTCAGCATACTCAGCTAGCTAAGTACTATACTCTGCAGTTGCATCCATTGTTATTGAACACATCTATTAAGATTTTTATTTTTCATTTCTAAAATATTTAAAGGATTATTACCAGAATAGCCTTCTCTTATTTTAGGAATGTAGTATCTCTTAGTTCTCTAGAATATTAAATATAAAGAACTTTCTTAAGTTTTCTTCTGTTATATTTACTCTGCTTCTAAAGATGTTGGCTCTGAGATTAATTTGTTTTTTTTTTTTTTTCCATGATGTTGTTTTCCCTTAAATACTTGGTGATTCTGGGTTGTGTGCTCATCTTTCACTTGATTATCTGTATATTTGATCATATTTGATTAGGGCCAGAAAACTGTGGTTCATGGTCCAAATCTGGCTACTGCCTGTTTTGAAAACAAAGTTTAATTGGAATATTGCCACACTCATTTATTTACATATCACCTATGATTGCTTTTGATACAAAGGCAGAGTTGAGTAGCTAATAAAATGTAAAATATTGACTCTCTGACTCCTTACAGAAAAAAGCTGGCCAACTCTGCTCTAGACCTAACCATCACTTTAGAGGAAATACAACTCATAGAAGAACACTGCAAGCAATGTTTGGCCTATTGACGCATTACCTAGAGTAGAATAGAAGATATCCTATAAGATCAAAGACCCAGTTTCTTCACAAATAAGCATAAAAATGGAAAAAAAGAGTAAATTTATGTGGACTAAAGACATTTAATAGAAATATAAGCCAAGAACAATGTGTGACCCTTTCTTGGATCCTAATGTAAACAAGCCATAAAGACAAATTTTAGAAACAAATGAGGGAAAACTGAACCTGAACCAGCATTTCGAATTGTTACTGATGAGAAACAAACTACCTTTCAATTTAATGGAGTGAAATACCAGTCATAACTGTTGTGTTCACATGTTCTGTGGGTCAGGAATTGGAAAGGGTATGTGGAGAGGTCTTCACTGCCCCACATCATCTGGAGCCTCAGGTGGGAAGACTTGCCTGGCTGGACTCAGCAGGGTATGATGATTGGGCCTCTACACTGGCCTCTTTGCATGGTTGGGCTTCTTGTAGAATAGCAGCTGGTCCATCTGGAAAGGAATGTGCTGAACAGGAAACATTACAAAAAGACTAGATGGAAGTTCAGAGGTCTCTGTGACCTTGCCTCAGAAGTCAGATGGCACCTCTACCCTCACATCCTATTGTTCCAGTAAGTGACTAAGACCCACCCAGAGTCAAAAATTAGACTTTCCTCTTGATGGGAGAGTGGCAAGTTCAATAATGCAGAAGATGAGAGAAGTTGCAGCCACCATTTTCGGAAAATACAGTCTTCCACAATGGGCTACGAGATAATATTAACAAATTATTATCATTTGGGAGTACGTATGTGTTGAGGGTTTTTTAAAAAAATGTTTTATGTGTCAGAGTCACAATCAGTGTGAAAATATTACAGAAGAAACTGAAAGATGGTAGGGGCGTTGGCATATAAAAAACAAGGGTGTTAGAATGCCCATCATTGTTGAAACAGCCTAATGACTGCTGTTTAATTTAGGTGAGTTTGAAATTCTCCTGTATAGAAAAGGAAAGAAAAGCCTGGTACTGCCTGCTTATGGATGTTCTTTCTTTTTATTCCTGGTAGTTGTGGGTGAGTCTGCCCTGGCACTAGGTGGGTAATGCTAGTGGAGCAACCTGGAGACCTAGGGGCTCCCGGTCCTTCTGGCTGCTGCCACCTCCCAGAGGTGCCTTCCTGTCGTCGCTCACACTCAAGTGCTTGCACTCCCTGTGCTGGCCTCAGGCATCCAGCCTTGCAGGCTTGCTTCTTGGCACAGATGGATGGAGGGAGGAGCTACCAGTTTGGCATCCACGACTGGGTTATTATGATCTCTTCATGGCTGTCCCATGGTTCCTTCCTGTTCATCACTCTCTGTTTGGAGACCAAGAGTGGATTCCACCTCTGCACACTGTATACCCTGAAACAGTTCGGGACACAATTTCCTTTGTCAGTCTGATCTGCTCTGCTTTCTCTGGTTTGAGGATTACAGAAAATTCCTGAATTGATGATAGCATGCTTGATACAACATAACCTTCCTATGCAGTCAACTTTACTAAAGAACAGTTTTTCTTTCATTTTAGAGGTGTTGGTTGTGCTCATTCAGTCATTTTGATTTGATCCTCCCCTGTTTTTTCAAGGCACTATAACCAAACAATATGTATTCAATTTTGTACCTTTAAAAAATGTTATCTAGAACATATATATTTTCCATTTTATTAAAGACTATTTTCAATCATAATGACTCATGATTGCATGACATATTATAAATATGGTGTAATTTATAATTTCCAAACACTTCTAAAGCATTCCAACTTTTTGATCTTAAGCATGTTTGTTGTTGTTAAGTGCCATCAAGTTGATTCCAACTCATAGCAATCCTCATAGGGTTTTCAATGGCTGATTGTTTTTGAGATTACTTTAGGAGTGGATTGCCATATCCTTCTCCCATTAAGCATGTTTACTGGGATAAATGTTTTTGTTTTAATATTTAGTCTTAACATTAATTTTATTTCCTTAGGATGAGTTCTGAAGTGGGCAATTACAGTGAAAAAAATGTGATCTGTAAAATGATCACTGATATGTATTGCCAAATTTATTTGCAAAGAGTTTTCATTCATGTGTGGTTTCCTTCCCCAACCCCAGCAATGTCAGTACCATTTCATCTTTCTTCTGTAACATTATTGTTGTTGTTGTTGTTAGGTGCCATCGAGTTGGTATCCGACTCATAGTGACCCTCTATACAACAGGTGAAACACTATTGTCAGTGCTTCTGTGCTGTTCATAGGGTTTTCAATGGCAGATTGATTTTTGGGAGGGGGTTGCCAGGTCCTTCTCCCAAGCCTACAGTATCTGGTGTTCCCTGGTGGTCTCCCATCCAAGTACTAACCAGGCCCGACCCTGCTTAGCTTCTGAGATCTATGGGATCAGATGCCACAGGGCTACGGCTGCAGGTGTAACATTATTAGAAGTGTTTTTATCCTTACTAGCTTGATAGTTAATGATATTTCCTTCTCTCATGCTCTCCCACTATTTTACAAATGAATTCAAAATAACTTTACTAAATAACAGATATAGAAGGAGAGAGGTACGAAAGGAGAGGGAGAGAGAGATATGGAAAGAGAAGTGGGGGGACTAAAGCATTTCCATTTGAACTTTTATTGGATTAAGAGATTCTATGCTTAAAGCCTGCAGCTGTACCACTGTGGCATCTGATCCTGTCAGATCTCAGAAGCTAAGCAGGATTGGACCTGGTTAGTACTTGGATGGGAGACCACCTGGGAATACCAGATGATGTAGGGTTAGGAGAACGACCCAGCAACCTACTCGCAAAAAACCAATCAGCCATTGAAAACCCTATGAATAACAGAGAAGCTCTAACAATACCGTTTTGCCTGTTGTACATAGGGTCACTCTGAGTTAGATACCAACTCAATAGCACCTAACAACAAATAATAATGCTTAAAAATTACATATGTAATAAATGAATACACAGTTATTTAAGAAATCAAGCAACTCCTCATAGTACATGGAGAAGTAAAAAATTAGCCTTTCTTCATCCCCCCAGTGCCCTTCCCTTCCCAAAGGCAAAATATATAGTGCATATCATAACAGGCTTTCAAAAAATCCTTATGAATTTACATAATGTAGGTAGACATATGTAACTTCTATTGAATTAATTTTGTTTCTTTTCTATTCTGTCTTAGAAATTATATATGACACTTTTATTTCTCTAATACTTACTGTTAGAAAGTATGGTACATTTATTTAAACATAGTACCATATTCTTTCCATGTGTAGAATAAAACCATAGCTGTGTCCTTCCCAAATAAGAAGATGGAAGCGATGAAAAGTTTTTATTGCCTTCTTTTCTCCATTTCCTACCATATGGAAATCAATTCCAGCTCCTGGTTGGTTCATTAGTTTTTACATAGTGTATCATAATTACTTAGAATTATTCATCTTTCTACTCAAGTGTTTTATTACCTCACCCTCCTCCTTGCCTCATTCTGTTGAAATATTCTCAGGTGATTCTTTCAGAAAGGAGCTGAGGATGATAAACTTTTTGAATCCTTTCATATTCAAGAAAGTCTTTATCATCCCATTTGAATGCTGGCTGTGTGTCTTAGTCTGTTTTGTGTTGCTATAACAGAGTACCTGAGGCTGGGTAATTTTTAAACCAAAGCTGTTTATTTGGCTCATCATTATGGTGGCCAGAGGGTCCAAGCAGCATGGCACTATCACCCTTTCTTGGGGCCTCTGGAAGAGAACTGGAATGAGAACTGGCCATCTGCCCAGAGGGCACACCTATGTGAAAGTAAGGAAGCAAGAGATGGGGGAGAGGCCAGTCTCCCTCTTTCTCTAACAACCCTCTCTCACTGAGACTAATCCACTTCAGCCAGACCTCACCCACTCCCTTGAGATAATATTCATCCGTGCATGAGGATGGAGCCCTGGTGACCTAACTGCCAGCTACTAGGCCCCACCTCTTAAAAGTTCTACCACCTCAACACTGCCACACTGGACCACACCTCCAGAACATGAACTAGACCCAAGCCATAGCACTTGGGTATATAATTTTAGGTTTAACAGCCTCTTATCTCAGAATTTTAAAGATTTGCTCTATTATCTTCTATTATCCAGTGTTGATGATGAGAAGGCTCTTGCTGAGGATTTTAGAAATATGCAACCTTTCCTTCTCTGTAATCGTTTAGGCTCTGTTCTCTTGGTGCATGTTTATGGCTCTCAGAGTGAGGCCTCTTTACCTCTCTGCTGCAGGAGTTTTCTGGCCTCACGCTAGTGCTGGCCTAGAGGCCAGCCACTGTAAATGCTTTAGAAACATATAGTAAAAACAAAGACCACTACAGGAAGTTTCTATCTTAAACAGAAATGGAACCCAAGGACATATAGAAAAATACTACATAGTAAAAGACAGAGAAGACTTGGATGGGAAACTTAGATGGGAAGTGGGGGGAAACAGGGGAGGGTAAGGGGTAACCTATATGAATAATGTTTATCAAATTGCATATATGAAAATTGTCACAATGAAAAGCATGTCAAAATGAATCACATTATGATGTACATTAAAAATTTCTAATAATAAATAAATAAATAAATAAATAAAAAGAAACATATAGTAAATAAAGTAAACATAGCCTTGGCCCACACCGAGAGTGCATTCAAGGTTTGAGGCTGAGTGAGACAAGACTATAATCAAAAGGAAAAATAAAATAATAAAGGAATAAAAGAATATGAAGAGAGAAAAGAAACGTGTTGCTGTAATAGAGAACAATGGATTGGATATGCAGTTCCTTTATGAGTCGACCTGACTCGATGACACCTAACAACCAAAGATGAAGTGACATTTAGAAATGTCTAGAATTTTTTTGAAATTGTGATTGATAGGCCTTTTCAAGTAGGAGAGTCCTGACCATCTTCAGCTCTGGGAATTTTCTTATTCTGTTAAAAACAATTCCAGTTTCATTGTAATATGACTTTATTCTGCTCAGGACTTATTGGTAGTCTCTTTGTGACTGCAACTGAATATTTATTAGAAATTTCCACTCTACCCTGTGTATCTTTGCTTGTCTGCTATTTTCAACCTTTTGTCTCTCCATAAAATGTCCAGAATACACACACACACACACACACACACACACACACACACACACACACGTGTATATATATATATATTTTTTTTAATTTTTTAATTTTTTAATTTATTTTTATTTTTATTTTTTTTACTTCAGTAATTCTTTGCTGCTTTGTCTAATTTGCAGTTAAACCTGGCTTTTGAGTGCTTAATGTGGGTCATTGCCTTTTCAATTCTGTAGTATATTGTGTTGCTTTCCAAATCTGCAGTGTCACTTTTATATTTTATAGCTCTATATAGTTTATAGAAAATTTGAAGCTTGCCTTTCATCTCTTTGAACACAGGAAGCATAGTTGTTTTACAGTCTGTCTTTTATCTATTTGAATCAGGAGTCTCCACGGGTCTGTCTCAGCTGTTATTTCTTCTGGTTCCTGATCACGGTGTTTTATCTTTCTCATGTGCCCAGCTATGCCTGATTGTGTCCTTCACTTGTAATGGAGGCCTGAGATCATGTTATCTCTCTCCATAGACAAGTTTTGTTTGTATATCACATCCGTGTACTTAGCAATTTGGGAATACTGGATGGTACAAGAGAGTAGGGCAAGGCTTCCAAGAATGGCTTGATGGAAACTGGAGCCCCCCACCCCCACCACCCCAGGATAGTCTGGACCTGGGCTGCAACTGTGAGGGCTGACTGCCTTTGCACTCAGGGTAAAGATCTTGAGTATCCTGACTCAAAGCAAGGCTACGATAAATTTTACCAGATAATTGGCCTGATCCTATTCTTTGATTTTTAATTTTTATCTCTTATGCCTGAGACAATGTCAGTAGCAAACTCAGCCCTCCTCTCGGCCTCCTTCCTGATTGGCAAATGTCCCCATCACAAAAGTACTCCTGAATGCCGGGCTTATTTCTCTGGTTTCTTGTTTTCTCATGGATCCTAATCCTTAAAGTAGACATCTTTCTTTCTCTCTTTAGTAACCTGAAAACAGCTTTTCTCTGCTGAAAGATCTGCCTATGAAATTGATAGGCAGGTTAGTTTAGGCATTAGCAGGCAGTATGGAGGAAAAGGGAATTGAAATTGACCTCTGCTGTTCAGCCATGATGGATGAAACCATGTGAGTGTCTGAGGCCATTGGAAGGACAGTTTCTAATCCCACACCCTAAACCAGGACATTGATCCATCTACAAAACAAAGATCCCAGGCTCACATCATACTGGGTGCCCAGAACTGGGAGCCCAGGACTGGTGTCACACTGGACGCCCCCTAGTTTGAGTAAGACTAGAGGAAACATACGTCCACTTTCTTTTCCTTCCTTTCTTTTTGTCTTCCTCTCTGCTTATTGCCCTTCACTCTTTTCTTCTTCTAGCAACCAAATGCACGCCTCTCCCTTCTACTGGGCCTGCTATCTTGTCTATGTAAGGTACTTTTCCTCTAGAAGCCTGCTTAACTCTGTTCTCTCTGACTTTACCTTTCCCTGGGAAATGGAAGTATCCTTATAGGGAATCACGTTTATTTCAAATTCCTTTCCAGATCTATACCTAAGCTTCACCAGGTGTCTCAGTCTTCTCTATAATTCTTTCTTAATGGTGTACTATCTTTTAATAGCTCTGGATTCAATCCCCAGCACTGCAAAAACAGGAGAAGGACCTGGCAGACCACTCATAAAACAATCTGCCATTGAAAATCCTATGAATAGCAGAGAAGAACTGACATAGTACCGGGCATGGCACAGTGTCGAGGAGTCATTCATTCTGTTGTACATAGGATCACTGTGACTCAGACTCAACTTGACAGCACCTAACAACAAAATCTTTCAATAAATCTTATCTATATTCACTACTGTAACTTCTGAGTTGGGTATAAATTCATCTATATGCTGAATATAAGGAGCAGGGTTATGTTACCAAATTCCTGGACCCATGCTCCAGATCTGCTTACTCACACTACCCACCAATCTCTGGTAACAAAATGAGGTCTCCTTTGTACCTCAAACATGGGTTGCCAGACATCTCTGAAAAACAAAGTCCTTTGGGGCTTTTAAATGGCCCAAACCTGGGATGTGTGGACCTTTGCAGGGGATGATTTTTTAGGGGTCTATGACACTGAATGGTTTTAAGGTGATCTCCAGAACCCCCATGTCCATAGGCACTCTTTCCTAAGCAACTGCCTGAGGTCAGAGAATACCCCTCACATGGCCCTTGCTCCTGCTTAAAAGGAAAGCCACCCATACAGGCTATCCCTCTGCTGCCATGCCACAGGGTACCAGCACCTCTCAGAGCACAAAAGAGAGTGATTTAAAATATTGGGGCTGCTATTATGGAGCACAAGTCTAATGAAAGGGTTACCAACTTCTGCAAGTTAGGAGGTTTCCAGTTCTCTTTCAATGAAACAGAAAGACCTACTACTTGAAAAGTGTCAATTACAGCCATGTGATTTTGTGCTCTTAACTCAGAAGGAATTCAGAGACATGAGAGATACTGCTTTTAAAAACTTCCTTCCATTTCTATATACTTATGTATGTGAATACTTTGTTTTGGAGTTTGCATGACTAGAAAAAGAAAGAAAAAGAACACAAGAAGTAACCCTATCCTATTAATAAATACTAATTAATCACTAGTGCCATATTTAATGACATAATTATTTATTTTCATTTTATTTTTAAATAAATTAGTCAGGTAAATCAATTATGTGACTACATAATTAATTTTTAATTATCAAAAATACTAATATAATTTTTTAAAAGTGCTCTATTCTTTTCCTTAAGTGATTTCTAGTAGAATTTTAATTATTACACTTGGTATTTTTCAAATTTTTAAATAAATGTTTAGATAGATTTTGCACTGATAATACTATTTCAATCTAGAAGAAATTATTTTTAACACTTAGATCCTGCTTATAGGAAAATTTAGGGTAATCAATAAAAGGCTTACAAACACACACTTATATTTACGTAATATTTCTACAGTAAATAGGATGTAAATACAAGTTCAAGGAGAAACAAGACCAATGTAAAATTTGTTATATGTATGTATATATGTGTGTATATATATGTGTGTGTGTGTATGTATATATGTGTGTATATATGTGTATATATATATATATACATATGATAATGGTTACTGAACCCTTGATAGGGCCTTTGTAAACCACTAACTACCTTTGAGTTGGTGTTTAGCTCAATTGGTAGAGTGCTGCTTTGTGCTCTTTGACGCCCCGTGTTAGACCCCTAGCACTGCACAAATGGGAGAAGAAGATGGTAGGCCACTCTCAAAATAATCAGCCATTGAAAACTCCATGAGGGTCTCTATGAGTCAGACTGACTCAATGGCACCTAACAACAAAAACTACTTTTATCTCCATTTGTCTTTCATCTTGTCATGCTGTGGGGGCTTGCATGTTGCTGTGATGTAGATTTTCAAGTTACCTTTTTAGAGTGGTCTAGAGTTCAACTACTAATACACAAAGTTTTTGAAAACTCTCGTCAGGATGTCAGTTGTACCTGCTTCTCCTGAGCTGGAAACAGAGAAGTTGTAGTGGGATGTCAGGAGATGGGATGCTAGGGTTCTTGTGCTGGCTTTGGGAATAAAATAGCTCTATGATCTGCGGGACTCATACTAAATCTCTTGGCCTCTTGTTGGCGATCTCTGAGGATCTGAGGAAAGAAATTGTTCTTGTTTTTAGGTGAAAGGAGGAACAAGGGTGAGTTATCAGGTAGTGGGGGCAATGGGCAGAGTCTGGGGTTCTGTGGTAGGTCTCAGGGATGAAGGAGGGGAGGTAGGAGGGATTCCAAGGATGGATTAGCTGGTCAGTGACAAGATGGGGAATTTGCATTCTAGACACTCAAGGGCTATAAGGAAAATTGCATCTGTTTTTATTAAGTGTTAGAGCTGACTTTGAACAATACCTCAGTGAAACTGCAAACACAGCTGAGAAAATCCCAGTTCTGGTTCCTCAGAAACTCCACCCCCTCTTTTTCCGGCCAGCTCTCCAGTTACAAGTTGTTCACTAAACACCCTCCCACTGGCTCGTTAATAATACTCCAGAGTGGGGCAATTCTTTCATTTATTCACCTCGTTCTCAGATGCCAGATCATAAAATCATACTTCTTGAAAATCACTTATTCTGGAACATTTCCTCTTTGAATAGATTTTACAGTTACAGTATTTTGTCTAAATCATTTCACATTTATTTTTAAAGTTTGAAGAAAGGTGGCATTTTATGCCACTTCCTTCTTTATATATTGTTCCATTAAATTTTGCATGGAGAACTGCTTCTATTATAGTATTCCCCTTTTATGATTTTTAGTGCATAATAACTGCTCATTCACATGCCTTTGATATGTATTGAATGTCTTATGCTGTACTTTCCTATTTATACTTCTTTTCTACATATAAGCAAACTACTGAATCTATACCTGTAAAACCCTTTAATAGTCAAAAAATATATGCGAGTTCATATGTATTATGAATGATCTACACATTCATTCCATAGTGAACCACTTACTTTATGCCATACCCAGTGGAAAATCAAAGTTGAAAACACATATGAGCAGTCCTGTCTGCTAAGGATATTACGATCTAATGGACATATGCTTTGATCATCTCTTGATAGCTCCCAAATTAGAAAAATTAGGGGCTTCAAAAGTGTGTTTTAAAGCCTATGGTACCGAGTTATAAAGCTTTTTTTCCTTATAGAAATTATAGGTTTGATATAAATTAAGTTCTTCCCCCAAAATGGCTGAGAACATTACATACCCTGGGTACAATTCTATTTAGTGTAATTTAATTAACTTTACCAATACATATATAGTCTTCATCAGATTTCTGCTGCTTGTAACAGAATACCTCAGACTGGGTAATTTAAAAAGAAACAAAATCTATTTCTCCCTTTTCTGGAGGCTGGGAAGTACAAGACTGAAGGGCTGCATCAGGGTGGGGCTTTTGTGCTGCATCCTAACATGGCAGAGGCTATCAGTTGGCAAAAGCAAGGGAGTGTGGATGTCAGATCTCTCTTTCTCTTCTTATAAAGTTGCTAGTCCTGTTTTGGGGTCCCCATTCTCATGATTTCATTTTACCCTTATTACCTCCTGTTTTGGTTTGAATCTAAAATGTCCCCCAAAGCTCATATGTTTGAATGTTTGGTCCCCAGCTAGTGGTGCTATTTGTGGAGGGTACGGAACTTTGGGTGGTAGGATTCTAGCTTTGTGGAAGCACCTCCCTGGAGTGGAGGGTAGACCTTTAGACTTTACCCCAGACCCATGGTTCCTGTCTCTCTGCTCTCTGCTTCCAGATTGCCAACGTGTGAAGATGTCACCTATTGCCTTCCTCATGGCCTGCCCCGTGGACATGCCTGCCCTGCCTATATGGACTAAAATCTAACCTTAACCCTCTAATAAATCTCTCCCTGCATAAGTTTGGTTTGGTTGGTTTCTTTGTCAGAGCAACATACGAATTCACTAACACACCTCCCAGAGGCCCCACCTCCAAATGCTATCAACATGTGATTTTGGAAATTTAGTTTCCAATAAATGTACTTTAGGAGACAGATTCAAATACAGAACTAGAATTCAAAACTGAGTAAGACATATTTTTTGTTATCAAGTAGTTCATAGTCTGGAAGGGAAGGCAAACTATAAACACATAATTGTCAGTGGGCACTGTGGATGCAGAACAAGTCCAGAAGACCTCATAGAAAGCAGCAACCATATCCTTGGATACCAAGGACATGGCGCTGTTGCTAAGGACATATTGCAAAGGTTGGAGCATGTTTTCCACTGATGAACTCTGGCAGCAGATGAGGAAGGATCTGCTGGTCTGGGTATGGAGCAGTACCAGCTCAGCATGGTCAAGTCCACAGCCCAGAGCAAAGACTGAAGGACTTGTCAAACCAGGACTTCCTGCCCTTGCCACTCTGCAGGCAAACTTCCTGTTTTCCCCTTACTTTTCATGAGGAACCAGGAAGGGTAGCTCACTTTTCTCCCACTGACAACACTATTGGTCTCTCTCCTGGTTCACTGTGCAGCTGGAAGTTGGCCAAGAAGCCCATTAAGAGCTTCTCATTGCCTTCAGGATCAAATCCAACCTCCCTTCCAGGTTAGACTTTATCTCTCTCTGCATCTTCCCTCAGCCACTCCCAACATGTCCTGTTTGCTGAGCTGGGCCGCTTCTTCTCATTCCTCAGATACAAGCCCCCTCCAGGCTTTTCTCCAGGCTCTTGTACATACTCTTCCTTTGACATAAAGTACTTTCCCTCCTGCTCTTGGCCTGCTGAAACCGAGTCATTCTTCTGCCCTTAGCTTCCATGTCATTTCCTGAGGCAGGTCGTTACTGAGCTCTGAGATAAGGCAGCCTCTAGGTGACACACATGGTAGCTACATCCTCATCAAACTTCATAGAGATTATTCCCTTCATGCCTTTCTTCCATAAGCTGCAGAGGGAGGGAACAGTCCTCCTCTGTCTAGCTCACTATTGTATTCCAAGGACCTGGCCTATCATTTGGTGGGTGCAGGGCGGATTTCTTGACTGCACAAGACACACAGAGACTCATGATCAGAAAGACAGGGAGTTAATACTTCCTTTAATGTTTGCATCTAGAAAATTCTTAGGTTTTAAACAAGGAGTTCTAATGTTTTCAGTATGTACTGAGTCTCATGTATTATGCAACTGATTCTACATGGATGAATAAGTGAATGAATATATATTAATCCTTACAATATGTCGACTCAAGTAAATTGTTTTGATTCTTTTCTTTCCCTTTATTAGTAAATGATGATGGGGTACAGAGTCACACAGCATTGGCTTTTTGACTATGTATCCTTTACATCACGAATCAAGTAAATTAAGGCTTCTGAAGTCCTAACTTTGAACCAGGTAAAATAATTTAGGAAAAAGTTGCAATGTATTATGCAGATGTCTTTATGATCTGTTTTGCTATTTTTCATGTATTGTTTATATGAGAAAAGAAAAGAAATACTTAAAAGACATATACTATCTGTCCTGTAAGATATAATTTCCCCAAAAATTACATTTTATTTGACCATAACCATTATGAACTAAAACCAAAAACAAAACAAAACCTGAGTCTGGAATGATTTACTTAGTCTTATGCCTGACTTATTGTAGTTGGGAAGACTGGTACAATTTGAAAGAAAAATGAGCTGGAAAAATCCTACATAGTAAGGACTACATAGATGTCCACCTCTGTGGGCTGAATGAGTGTCAGTGAGAATATCTGTTTGGGTAGTAAAAGCAATATTAGAAAAGAATGAATCTCAAAGGGTAAAAGATGCGGGTCCTGACCATTCCATTCCTAAACTCAAAGATACCATTTGAGAGAGACTGTCTCTGGGTTTCGAACATGTAATTCCTACAAAGGCCACAGACAAGTCAACTCCTCTTTTGGTCTCATGGTCTCATCTATAAAGCACCTGTCTCAGTCCATTCAGGCTACCATAACAAAAGTACCATAGGCTGAGTGGCTAACAAACCACAGAAATTTATTTCTTATAGTTTCAGAGGCTGGAAGATTCAAGATCAAGGTGAATGAAGAGCCTTCACTGATGGTGCTTTCTTGCTCTGTCCTCCCATGGTAAAAGGGACAGTGGAGCTCCGTTGGGCCTCTTCCATAAGGGCACCAATCCTGTTCCTGAGAGCTCTACCATCATGATTTAATACCTCCCAAAGATCTCACTTCTTAATACTGTCACCTTAGGGAATTGTTGTTGTTGTTAGGTGCCGTTGAGTCGTGTCCAACTCATAGCAACCCTCATAGAGTTTTCAATGGCTGATTGTTTTGGGATTGCCTTAGGAGTGGATTGCCACATCCTTCTCCCATTTTTGCAGTGCTGGGAATTGAACCTGGGACCTCAGAGATGGCAGAGCAGTACTCTATCAACTGAGCTAAATCCCAGCCCCTTGGGATTTACTGTAGAAGAGAGTCTTCTTTTTTTTAAGGATCTCTCTGAGTCACCACCACCATCACTAGCTGGGAAGCCATGGCTGTCTTCACCAGCTTTGACATTGCAGAAGGCAGCTCATTAAGGGGAGGTAGGTGGGAAGGTGGACTCTAACACAATGGGGCCTGGAGTCTCTAAACCATTTGAGCCTCCTACTTTTTCTCACTCCTGTGTGTAAGGAAGGGCCAGATGCAAGTCTGGTTGTGCCACTTATTTCCTGGAAGATTTCTCCTCTTCAGATTTCAGCTTGCACATCTGTAAAGCAGGAGGTGGGGAAAGGCTTCACGTCACCTCCTACCTATCTTTCCAGGACCTCAACTTTCTGTCAAAGCTCATTCCTCTCCCTGTTTCTGGGAGTGTGGAACCCATGTCCAGATCCCCGCCTGCCTCTTCCTGAAACCTCCATTCTTTCTGCACCTGCTGCTGTGTTTGTCCCTGTGTCCTACTGTATACTCTCCCCTCACTCCCTACCCCTTCTTGATTTCCTACCTAGTGCCTCCTCAACCTCCAAGAAGCCAAATTCTGCCTTCCCAAACCTCTGTCACACCGGGCCCCACATTCTGCACAGTCATGTTGTAGACTCTGTGTGTTCTCCCAGCCGCTCATTTCCTGCATCCTCCCCTACATGGTGTTATCATCATCTATTTCCTTGTTTGTTTCTCTGCACTCAGAGTTCTCTGATGGCTTGAACTCTGCCTTTTCAAAATCTACACTCTTGCTAGAACGTGGTAGGTGTTCAGTTCATGTTTGTAGGATGACTGACTGAATGAATGAATGAAGGCGTTATCCTCACATGTAGTCTTAGAGAAAGCAGCATTGCCCTTCCAGGACCTCTCAGAGACACAGCGAGTAACAAGGGAGGGTCAACTAGTAGAGGTTTGGGTTTCAGCTGCTCAGCTGGCCCTTTTGCTTGACGACACCCCATTTAGCCCTGCTAGGGGTTGGGTAGCCACAGGAGGCATTGGGAAGTTCCTTGGGTGTGGCTGACTGCCCCTGCATTTGCCAGGGCATCTTTACCTTGCCTTGATGGTATTGGCTGAAGGAAGGAGTGGGTAGGAGTGGTTCTCCACCCAATGCAGCTTCTTACCCAGGTTGCCACGATTCCTCCCTCAGACATACCCAAGAGTATGGTGGAGATGTGATCATCAGGTGTGGCTAGAGAGTGGTGTGCACGATGGAAGTCAAGCGTTCAGCAAATATTCACTGAGGCCGGCTTTGGTCAGGCCCTCAGTTGGTGCTGGCCCAGACCCTTAGGGTGACCAGGCATTAGTACCTGGCTTCTAGAGGCTAAGAGTGTCTGAGGAGAGCCAGACCACAAAGGTGAAGTATAGTGGAAAGGCATTCAGTAACCTTTCTACTTCTTTCAGGGTCTAAACAATGAAATAAGCCCAGTCCTTGCTTTTTTTTTTTTAATGCCTGCAGCTGTACCTCTGTGGCATCTGACCTCATCAGCTCTCAGAAGCTAAGCAGGGTCGGACCTGGTTAGTACTTGGATGGGAGACCACCTGGGAACACTAGGTGCTGTAAGCTTGGGAGAAGGACCCAGCAACCCACTCTCAAAAAACAATCAGCTGTTGAAAACCCTATGAATAGCAGAGAAGTACTAACAATAGTGTTTTGCCTGTTATAGATAGGGTTGCTATAAGTTAGACACCAACTCAATGGCACCTAACAAGAATAACAACTGCTTTTATGGAAGTGGAAAGGTCAACCTGATAGTGAGAATTTTAAAATTAATGAAGTCCATTTATATATATGATTTTTAGACCTCTTAGAAATCTCATGAGGTAGACATAATTGTCCTCTCTTCAGATGAGAAAATGGAGGGTTAAGAGGTATAAGTAATTTGCTTAGTGTCTCCCAATGTTTAGGGATGTCTAAGCATCATTTTCCTGTCTCCATCCTGCATTTTCCATCCTCAAGTCTTGGTACTTAGGAAGCCAATTCTAAGGCTCTCTATGGTCCATAGGTGCCTTTGAAATGACCAAAGGAAGGTGGTTGTTGTTGTTAGGTGCCATCAAGTCATGTCCGACTCATAGTGCCCCTTATATAAAATGGCAGATTGTTTCAGGATTGCCTTGGGAGTGAGTTGCCACGTCCTTCTCCCATTTTTGTGGTGCTGGGAATCAAACTCGAGACCTCAGAGACTGCAGAGTGGCACTCTACCAACTAAGCTAAATCCCAGCCCTGCAAAGGAAGGTTAGACTTAGTATATTTAAGTCATAGTGTGTTTCTGAGTTTTGATTCCTTGAAAATTGGGCCCCCATGGAGGGCGAGTGTCATAGTAGAATTGGGTCTGGGCATGCTGTGGGAAGCTGCAGCCTCGAATGGCGAGTTGGTTGGGAAGGAGGAGAAACAGGATTACGAGGCTCATGGGGGTGTGGAGTGACCCAGTGCTGCTCTGGCTGTGGAGGCTGCCTGGGGTTGGAAGCAGGGGGTCCAAGGAAGACGGGTGAAAGGACAGGGCACACTCTGGCTAAGTTGACACCTGGGTTGGCACTGATTGGGATTAACGAGCACCATCCGGCAATTGGGAGTCAGCCAGGCTCCTACACAGTGGCCCAGAGCATGGAAGCCAGGGCCAGCTAGTCCGTGGCACCGCCCAGGGGAAGAGATGGGCCTGGGCAGGTAAACAAGACATCGAAGAGGGGAAATGGAAATTAGACATAGGTCTGGATTGGTGGACAGGATGTAATAACTTCGCCTGGGTGAGCTCCAATCTTCCCCACAGTCCTGGGGGCATTAGCTTCCCCACTTAGATGAGGTAACAATTTTGCTAGAGGTCCTGGAGTCAGTCAGAGGCCATGGCCAAAGCTGAATCTGAACACAGACCTGCTTGGCAGACAGAAGCTCTCCAGGGGGCTCCGTGAAGCCCACCCACCAGGTATATCCCAGGCCACTGACCTCCAGGGTGGGCCTGTAAGTGGGTGGAGCCCATAAGAGCCCCACCAGGGGAGGTGAGGCCAGGGCAAGGAGGAAGGGCCCAGGACCCAGTGTGGTAACTTGCAATTAAGTGGAAGAGTAAATTACTCAGAATACCACATGCCCCAACCATTCCAAAATGAGTTTACTGTAACTCCAGATAAAAACAAGACTTGCAGAGCAGTTACTTAGAGACTTGAGGCAGGGTTGGTTTATTTATTTTTTCATACAGTTTCAATATAATTCAGCACTTTCACTTTGCACAGACAGGCCTGACCTTCTGTGGTCTGGGAAATGCTGACGCAACATCAGGGTAAGCAGCGATGCACTCCTGACCCAAAGCCAGCCTGACGGCCTTCAGGGACCCCAGTCTTCACACTTCTGCTGGCTGCTCTCTCTGAAACCTCATCCAGTGTTAGCAGGGAGAGCTCTTGTGGAACAAAGTTCCCGGAAGGTGTTCATGAACTTGAACCTCTCTTAGAGAGGAATTTTCTTGACCTCATATGGGGTAGAGCCGGGTACTGATCTGGCTGAGGTCTTCCTTCTTTCCTACCCAGCGCAGATGGCAACTGGGATGAAAAAAGAAAAGAGGAAGGAAGAGGGAAGAAAAGAGGAAGAGGGAATGAGGAAAGACGGGTGGTCAGCAGGGAAGGGTTGCTTCTACTTCCTTGGAAATATTTTGCTTCTTTCCAAATCTCAAATGCGAGGTTCTCCTGGAAAAGATAAAGGGTTGGTCTCTTCTGAATGCCTGTTTGTTTTATCTGGCTCTGTCTTATGGGTTCTGTGGACTTGACTATTCCTCATGTGAAAAACATAGCGAAAAGTTCTACACTCTTCTCCAAAACAAAAGGTAGCACCTACCCCACCTCCAAGCCTCAAAGTGACACTTTCAACATGCTTATCAGAAATCGAATCTGCTGTGTACACCAGTAAGTAGTGGCAGAAAGCCAGCTGGAACCAATCAGATCTTTCACCTTGACTTCCAATGGTGAGGACCAGGATGTGCTGACGTAGGAAGAACGATGAGGCGTGCGTGCCCTTTATTTGCCCTTTCAGAAGATAGAGAGTGTTGGCTGAGGTCAGAGGCTGGAATATGGAGGATTTGGAATCAGTAACGATCCTGTGTTCTTGAGGGACAGACTCAGGAGAAGTCAGTTAGGGTTGCAGTTTAGTATTTCAAGTGACCTCAGCCTACTCCTGGTGGGTTCTCTGCATTTTCCCTGAAACAGTGTTGAACAATGTTGAAACATGTTGAACAATGGTGTGGTCTTAGAAATGTCCCATTAATCTGGCTGGTGGGATTCAAGCTCTGGCTCAAGCCTCAAGCAAGAGCTCCTGGTCCCAGTCTTTGTTTTGGAATCTCTATGAATGTACCTGGGGCTGGGGTTAGCTAAGTAGGTATAGCACTGCTCTGCTATTCTCTGAGGCTCTAGGTTTGATCTCTAGAACTGCAGAAATGGGAGAAGGACCTGGCAGCCCACATCTGAAACAATCAGCCATCAAAAACCCTATGAATAGCAGAGAAACACTGACATAGTGCCGGGCATGGCACAGTACCAGGGAGTGTTTCATTCTGTTGTACAAAGGGTCACTATGAGTTGGATCCCCCTCGACAGCAAGTAACAACCACCGCCACCACAACAACATGTACCTGGCACAAAGAACCCAGAGAAAGCATGCCTCAGCCCATAAAATAGTGCCAGCATTTTGCTCAATATAAAATTACCTGCAAGAACCATTCTGGGTTCTGGAGAGCTATAGAGTAACTGGATGGGTATGGAATGGCCGAGTTTTTAAAGGTGATTTTGATTTCTTTACAATTTCAAAAATAGGTTTGAATTTGTTCTCCAATCATTGGATCAAAAGTGTCACACTTCTAAATCAAACCAACGATTGACTTGAGCCTTTACATTTAAGGATTGAAAATTTTTGCCAAAATGATATCTGGGGAAGACCATCCTTTTCTGTAAGGTTATGAAATGATCCTGAGGGTTTATGTGGTACTTGCAAAATGAAGGGGAAAGCCACTCCTCCATTCCTGGTGGTCACACCATTCTGCTTACTGCGGGTCCTCTGGAGTATGTAGGACACTGAACTCTTGGAAGTCTCCATTCACAGTGGCCTTCTTCACTATCTGCAAGCTTTGTTGTACGGACTTTCCTGCGGTTTGGAGGCTACAGTTTGTACAATCTGATCATTATGGTGTCCCAGTGTCTGGGCACTGTGTGTAAGAGAAGCGAGGATTTTGAGGACGCTCTAAACCTCTATCCCGCTTTGCAACACAAGAAAATCAGTCCCCTGAGTTTAGGGCATTGCCCTTTCCACCACGGAGGACCTGCTACTATCTCCTGCGCTGCACAACATAGCTTAACACCCCCTCTTTGGACCCTGTATTAGTTTGCACAGACTGTCCTAAGAAAACACCACAGATTGAAAGGCTTAAACAATAGAAGTTTACAGCTCATAGTCCGGAAGTCTAGAAGTCTGAGATCAAGATGTTGTCAGGGTTGATTTCGTCTGAGCTGTGAGAGAAGGTTCAGTTTTGGGGACTGTCTCTTTGGCATCTAGATTTTCCCCCAATATGTCCTCACATAGTCATCTTTGCATCTCTCTGTCTGCCGATTTCCCCCTTTTATAAGGACATCAGTCTTGTTGGATTAACACCCACCATGATGACTTCACTTTAACTTGAATACCGTTGTAAAGACCTTGTCTCCAAGAAAGGTCACATGCCGAGGTACTGGGGGTCAGGACTTCAACCTATGCATTTTGGCAGTAAATAGTTCAACCTATAACAGGGCCTCTAGAAAAGGAAGCCACAAGCCAGAGCTCAGACATTTTTAAAAAATAAACTTTACTCCTTTTTTTTTTTTTTGGTGATGGACATAGAACCCAGTGCCTTGTGTATGTTAAGCCCTAAACTTCCCACCCCCTCCCCAGCCCATGAACGTTGCTTTTTCCAATAGCCTTAGACTCTCAGGAAAACTGAGACCATAGGAAGATTCCTATAGATGCTCACACCCAGGTTCTCCCATTGTTGATATACATTTGCATAGTAAGGTGTGTTATAATGATACATTCTAAACTAACGACTATAGTTTTGTTTTGTTTGGAGACAGGATTTCACTATGTTGCCCACGCTGGCCTCGAAATTAAAATCCTCCTGCCTTGGCCTCCCAAGTGCTGGGATTATGAATGTGTGCCACCATGCCTGGCTAAAGCCCACAGTTTATTCACATTTCTGTAGTTCCTTCTCAAAGTGCTTTTTTCTGTTCCAGGATTCTGTCCAGGATATCATGTTGCATTTACTTGCAACATATGCTCAAGCTTCTTTGTTCAGTGACTTTCTCAGACTTTCCTTGTTTTGATTTTGACAGTTTTGGCAAGGACTGATCAAGTAGTTTGTAGGATGCTCCTCAATTGGAATTTGCCTGCTGTTTTTCTCATTATAAGTTTGAGGTTATGGGTTTGGGGGAGGCAGATCACAGATATAAAGTGCCATTCCCATTACATGATGCCCAGGGTGCATACTGTCAGCATGATTTACCACTCTTGGTATTGATCGTGATGACCGGGCTGAAGGCGTCTGTCAGTTTTCTTGACTGTAAAGTGATTCTTTTTCCTTGTTTTACGTGTTGTAGGAGGGGAGGTTTATGTTCTTCCTTGAGGGTGGAGTCTCTACATAAATTGCTTAGAATTCTTCTGCATGGAGATCTGTCTCTTTTCACCATTTTATTAACCTAGTCAATAATTTATTGATATCAGTTGACACTCGTGGATATTTATTTTATACTTTTGAGTTTTAATTCAAATCTTTTTTCTTTTTTCTTTTCTTTTGCAGTACTGGGGGTTGAACCCAGGGCCTCTTGCTTGCATGCTCTGCAAGTGCTGGACCACTGAGCTGCACCCTTAGCCTATGATATATTTTTTTGTTGTTGTTGTTGTCTAATTTTTTTTATTAGAAAATTTTAATGTACATCATAATGTGATTCATTTTGACATGCTTTTCATTATGACAATTTTCATATATTCAATTTGATAAACATTATTCATATAAGTTACCCCTTACCCTCCCCTATTCTTCCCCCCTTCCCCCCTTCCCATCTAAGTTTCCCATCCACGTCTTCTCTATCTTTTACTTAGTAGTATTTTTCTATATGTCCTTGGGTTCCAGTTCTGTTTTAAATAGAAACTTTTCCTGTAGTCGTCTTTGTTTTTATCTTGTTAGAACAATTACATGCGATTTCTAGTCCATTTTTGTTGTCTAATTTTTGAGACAGGGTCTTGCGAAGTTATGCAGACTGCCTCTGGTCTTGAATTTGCAGTCCTCCTGCCTCTGCCTCCCCAGTCGCTGGGATTACAGGCGAGCGCTACTGCGCCTGGCTCTAATTCAATTCTATTGATTTTGTTTGCTCCGATTGTTCCAGCTCTGCCTTTGAGAGCTCTTTCAGTTGATTGCTATGACCTTTTGACTTGCCACCATCCATGTAGGACTTTTTGTTTCTGTTTTTGTGTTCGGTACTTCCTTATCTTCTTCCAGTGCCGTAAGTCAGATGTGTTTCAGTTTAGCAGTCCTGACTCTGAGCCCAGTTTTTACATGTGAACTTCCAACTTATCCTTGATATCCATGTCCCCACCTTTTGCTCTTGTTCGAAAAATTTGGTTTTGCTTTGCCCTTATTTCCTCCCTTGTGTCTAGCGTTATTCTCACTGCTGAGCTGTTCCTCCGTGACGCTGGCCATAGCTCTGTGTTGGTCCTTCCTGTGTGGTTCCCTCCCTCTTCCCCATGTCTGTGCTGGCTTCCTTCCCCAGCCACCACCTCTCCCGCTGCCTGGGCCTTCCCTCCTGATGAGAGTCCTGAGGGCAGGGATAGGTCCATCACCACCCAATCCCCTCAGTTATTATGCCTACCCATGAGGATGCATTTTCCTGTCTCCATAAAAAATTCTTTGACTCCCTTAAGCTTTTACCACAGTGTATTCCACACTTCAGTCTGTGAAAATAGAAAGCTAAAATCAAATCATGAATCATGTGATCCCCATCGCTTGTAGATTCTTAATTCATGCTAGCATAGTACAGACATCTTATTTTGTAAAGAAGCCAGTTGTGCTCTGTAAATCTGACTGCGGAGCCTTTTTTGTTATTGTTGCAGGCATTGTGCCTGATGTTCCGTGGTACCCACTTTGGGAAACGCTGCCCTTACTGCTAAGAGGCAGTGTAACCCAGTGATTAAATGTCTTTTATGGAGCCACATGGCCTCTGACTAGACATATGACCTGGAGTGAGTTTCTTAATCTTAGCTTCACCTGTAAAACTGACTGACCACTGTATATTGTTTTATAAGGATAAAATGAGATAATTAGGGCGAGGTGATTGGAATAGTAACCAGAATATTATAAACACTCAATAAGTGACACTTATTATTTTTCTTATGCCACTTTGAGTCACTTCTAGTTTTGTGGTGTACATTGTCTTCAAGGTACTCTTTCTTGGGAATAACTAATAATCTAGGACTTGCCATCCTGTGCAAACATTTAGATAATTTCCCTATAATTTATCACCTTACATGTACATATATACTAAAGACTCTTTGCCATATTTTTGCTCACTCCTGCAACCTCAAGAGGTTTTCGTGCACTTTATTCAGTCACTTAAATAGTGCCTCAATTAAAATAAAATTTGCATGATGTTCCAGAAAAAAAGAAATCAGCTTGTATCTCTCCCACAAGACAGATGGGAACTGATTAAGAACAAGACAGACAGTCTCTAGAGGTACTAATAGTGCCCTTTCCTGTAGGAGACAAAATGACTTCTTGTTCTGTGCCCATGCCAATGTCTGGAACAAAATTAAGTTACTTCTTGTTTATTTCATTTTTCCTCTATTATCTTCAACTGTCTGATGACTCTGGCCCCTCCAAGTGTTGTCTCCTTTCTCCACCTGTAGGTTGTAGCCCAAAAGGAATAACTTCCTTTAGAAGCAAATCCCAAACAATCAACCTACTTATTCTCTTGCAGATAAAGCTCAAGTCTTCATTTACTATTAACCCAATCTCAGGATGCTTATCAGTTTGTATTTACACATTCACACACACACTGGAGGAGCACATACCCATGATACTGTTTTTGTTTTTGTATTTGCTTTTGCATAAATTACATACTATTTTCTCAGTCTATAGTCTTTTTTTTTTTTCCCCGTACTTGCGGGTTTGACCCCAGGGCCTTGCCCATACTTTGCAAGTGCTCTCCTATTGAACTGCACCTCCAACCCCTTTTTAATTTATCTCTCTTTTTTGTTTTTGCAGCATTGGAAGGTTGAACCTGAAGTTTCGCACATGCTTTGCAAGTGCTCCACCACTGAGCCCCACCCCTAGTCCCTTTTTTACTTTTTTTTTTTTTTTGAGACAGGGTTTCTGCTAAATTACCCAGACTGCCTCTGACCTCGAACTCATGATCCTCCTGCCTCTGCCTCTGGCAACACTGGGATTACAGGTGTGTGCCACCACACTTAGTAGTCTATTGTTGTTATTGTTGTTAGGTGCCATCAAGTCATGTCCTACTCATAGCGACCCTCATACGAACCTCATAGGGTTTTCAATGGCTGATTGTTTTGGGATTGCCTCAGGAGTGGGTTGCCATGTCCTTCTCCCATTTTTGTCATGCTGGGAATCGAACTCGGGACCTCAGAGACTGCAGAGCAGGGCTCTACCAACTGAACTAAATCCCAGCCCCTAGCAGTCTATACAGTCTTTAAAATTAGAAAACAGCTTTCATATTGATTTGAGTCACTTATTAGCCATTATCACTCACAGCTCTGACTTCATCCAGTTAAAAGCACATTCAACTGCTAATGATTAATACCACTAATATGCACCAATTGTACCCTTTTCTAATTAGATTGCCTCTGTGGGCCTCACACACTCCATATCAGACTCACCTGGGAAGACTTTAAGATTCTTTATGTCCAAGCTGTACCCTGGACAACGGAATCAGAGTCTTGGGGGAGGAGGTGTACCCAGGCATCCATAATTTTAAAAGATGGCCAAGTGATTCTCACATGTAGGCAAGCTTGGGAAGTGGAGGCTGAGGAGCTGTCTGGATCCTGTCTCCTCAAGCCCGACTCTTCAAGACTTCTTGCTCAAGTCTATAAGTGGAGAGACTTTGGATTTGTCATCCATCCAGGCTCTGCAGGGATGTGCCTTTGTCTGCTCAGGCAGGTGGGGGGTGGGTAGGGGAAGCTTTTCTTCATTTATGGCCACTACCAAGAACAGTTGGGATATAGTTTTTTTTTTGTTGTTGTTGTTGTTTTTTTGGTACTGAGGAGGTTGAATCCAGGACCGTGCACATACTTTGCAAGCACTCTACTACTGGACATCACCCCTAGTCCTTTTTTAAATTTTTAATCTTGAGACAGGGTCTTGCTAAGTTATGTCGACTACCTCTGGCTTTGAACTTGTGTTCCTCTTGCCTCCCGGTCCCGAGTCACTGGGATTACAGGCGTGTGCCATTGCACCGGGTGGGAAATAGCTTTATTGTAATCTCTTTTTGATATTTTAGAAATACTGTAACAACATCTTTCTGAAGTGTCAATAAAACATTAGGGACAATGGGATCCATGTAAAGGCTTTACATTTATTTAAAATTTATAAATTCACTTTTAAAATTTACTTATCAAAAGGTGATTTCTTTCCCAGAACTCTGGAACACATGTGTTGGTAACAACACTAGGAATCACAAATAGCTCTAACATGTGGAATTACAGATGCTCTGCACATATGGAAATGAAGGGGCAATGCTTCATAACATCATGGGAGGCAGAAGAGTGAAGAGCAAAAGCAAGGGCTTACTTTTAGACAGACTCAGGTTCAAATATAGCCTTGACCACTTGGCTTATAATCTTGGTCCATTTACTTTATTTCTATCAGGCTGTTTTGTCACCTGTAAAATGAATATAATATTGCCCACCTCATATATGTGCTCTGATAATTATTTTAAAAAAAAACTTTTTTACATAAGGTCTCACTTGATTGTTGAAATGTTTATACACAGCACCTGTGTTAGGTGGCACACTGCAAATTTTGGTGGCAAACTTAAGGTGGCAAACTTTGGAAGGAAATATTTATCGGTGGCTTATGGTGGTTGTGGCAGGCAGCAGGACAGTCATGGTGGGGTCTGTGGCACAGAACCTCACATCTTGGTGATCAGGAAGCAGAAAGCTCCTGGAACTGGGGCTCTGGGTAAAAACTTCCAAAGGCCCACCTCTAGGGAGCTGCTTTTGCAAAGCTATAATTCTACCTTCCAAAGTTCCATAACCTCCCAGGGCAGTGCCACGAGCTGGGGACCCAATGTCCAAACACATGACCTTTGGGGGACATTTAGATCCAAACTATAACATCTAACAGTTGTTAATACATTATTAGGCACTCAGCAAATGCTACAATACTTCTATGCCAAAGACTGAAAATAACCCATTTTCCAGTTATTTGGTGGTATAAACAAAACTTGAATATTGATTTCTGCCTGTACTAGTCAGCTTTCTGTCACTATAATGAAATACTTGAGACAAACTAAATTTATAAAGAAAAGAGGTTTATTTCCCTCATAGATTTGGAGGCTAGAAGTCCAAACAGCATGGTACAGATTGTGGCGAGGGCTCCTCCTGAACTGCATCACTTTGTGATAGACTGCAATGGTGGAAGGAAATGTAGGATCAAGAGATCACATCGTCATACGGGAAACCAAGGAAAGAGACTCAGAGGTCAAGCTCAGGCTTTTACTATAAATTATCCTCAGGAGAACTCACTCCAAAAGATCAGTAGTGCCTTCCCAAGGAAGTTCCCCTAGTAACCTAAGGATTCCCACCAGGTCCCACCTCTTAAAGTTTCCATCAGCTCCCATATCACCACTCTGGGGACTAAACTCCTGACACAAGAAATTGGTGGGACAAACAACATTTAGACCCAGTAACCTCCTTTTGCATCCCACGTCTATAAGAGAGTGAACTGATTTATGGGAACAGGGAATAGATTCTTTGTAAAGAGGAACTTAGCAGAGGGGACAAGGTAAAAGGGAAACATTTCTAGTACCAATAGTCCTCACTTTGTCTGATTCTGATATGTACAAATTTCAGCTTATCACAACTTAGTTAAATAGCTCTGGACCTCAACAGCACTGGACCCCTTTGGTTTCCATGATACATTAATGGAGAGCAATTGGATAAATAGAATATATGACAAACTTTGCTGCCAGCTTTTCAGTCCACAGAGTCCTACATAAATAACAGATGTGCAACATGACAATGATTAATCATGTCACTTCTTTCAAAGTCTGTACCGTACATCTGTTATAAAGTTCATGTAGACAGCAAAGCCTGTAGTTATGTCGCTTCCTAGACTCCCGGTGATCAACCCATGCGACATTCATAAAAATGGAGAATTGAATGAAGAAGTTGGCCAGCAAAAATGAAAGTGATGCAGGGGAACAAAAGGGGACAATGCTAGAATGATTTCTAACTGAATGTAAATGGAAGAAGGACCTGACCACCTGCAGCCAGAGAAACAAGGCAAAGGTAAACTTACTAGCATAAATGAGAGGTGTGGTTGTGAAGAAAAAGATAGATGAAGATGGATGAAAAATTTCACATTAAAGGACTTCTTGGATATATTTTATAAAACTGAAAGTGCAAAGGAGGAAATGTTGGAGCTGATTAGAAAGAAGTATGACAATTTGCCAAGCTATAGAAAAAATGCTTGTATCATGTCATATAATTTCCATAATGAGAAGACAGGTACTGTTCACACTATTCTTGATAAGCTCTTTACAAAGAAATAAAGCACTTGAGTTCTCAATGTTTTTAATGTTTTACATTACCACTTACTAAACAAAATTTAGTTTAATATTTTTTTCATTTCCCTATATATTTATAGCCTGCAGCCACACCATGTGATGTCCGATCCTGTCAGATCTCGGAAGCTAAGCAGGGCCAGGCCTGGTTTGTACTTGGATGGGTGCTGTAGGCTTGGGAGAAGGACCCAGCAACCCACTCCTAAAAAAATAGTCAGCCATTGAAGACCCTATGAATAGCAGAGAAGCACTGACAATACTGTTTTGCCTGCTGTATGTAGGGTTGTTATGAGTCGGACACCGATGGCACTTAACAAAAAGAATACATTTATAATTGGCAGTAAGAAGTTCTTAACATTTTGGAAAAATTTAAAAATTATGAACCAAATATAACTTTTCTTCTTGATTATTAAGACTGGTTAGCATCTTAAACTGGGAACTGTGGCACAGGCCTGTAATCCCAGTGACTCAAGAGGCTGAGGCAGGAAGATTGTGAGTTCGAGGCCAGAGGCAGCCTGCATAATTTAGAGAGACCCTGACTCACAATTAAAAAAAAAAATAGAAAAGGAGCTGGAGTGCAGCTCATGGTAGACCCCTTGCCTAGCACATGTGAAGTCCTGGGTTCAACCTCCAGTATAGAAAAAAGTTGTTTGATATGGTTTCAGCCTGCATGATCGTTTTTATGACCTTTTGCTACTGTGCAAATCGAGGGCTGCCTATACCAAATGGCCTGTAATTCCGAGATGTTTGAAGGTGAAAGTATAATTGAGTAAGTGAGATTAAATGCAGTCAGCAGAGCTGGTGCCATTGCGCATGCCTATAATCCCAGTGATTTGGAAGGTTACAATAGGAAGATTGTGAGTTTGAGGGCAGAGGCAACCTGTGCAATTTAGAAATACCCTGTCTCAAAACAAAAACAACAACAACAAAAAAAGGAGAACTGAGGGTGCTGTTCATGGGTAATGCACTTGCTCAGCATGCACTAGGCCCTAGGTCCAACCTCCAGTACTGAAAGAAAAAAAAAAAAAAAGGAAAAAGAAAAAGAAATAGGAAAAACAAACAAACAAATACACACAATAATCAGAAATCTTGGCTCCTCCCTCCGCTGCTTCTAGAGAAGCCAAGTACAAATACTTGCGCCTCTCCAAAAGCTACGTGTGAGAGGAACCCATGGAAAACTAATTTAGATTTCTTTTTCTGCAGCTTAATCCTTTCCTAAGAATTTTTTTAAGTTCTGAAGAGTTACATCTGTTTCCAGTGAATCATTAGTTTCTAGAGTTGCAGGCAGGGTTCTAATGAATGCATTTCCTACAAAATATTTGCATTGGACTTGATGTGCTATGGATCATCAATGAAGCATCATTATTATTATCATGAATCTTTTGGTTTGACTGTAGGGTGACCAGCTGTCCCGGGTTGCCCAGTACTGAGGAGCTACTTGGGCTACAGAATTTTCAGAGCTAAAACTAGGACTAGCCCAGGCAAACCCTGTTTGACTTTCTACCTCTAACCCAGATAAAATATTGAAGCTGTTGCTATAAATTCCCTTGGGATTTAGGAAGTAATTGGAAGAAAGAAAATTCTCCATTTATGGTTAGAAGATGAGAATTTTAGGGGTAGAAGAGATTTTGTGGTGTACTCTTCAACCTAGCACCATTCATTCTTCTAGAAGCTGGGGAAAATAATAGGTTTACAAGACTTGTTCCCTACTCTATAGGAATAACTTATAGTATAGAAAGGGGGACCATCAGTTATTTGCACCATGGAATAGTAGGAAACCACCTTTTTTGTGTGTGTGTGTGGTACTGGGGGTTGATCCCGGGGCCTCACGCCTGCATGCTTTGCAAGTGCTGGACCACTGAGCTGCACCCCCAGCCCTTTTATTTTTTTCCTTACTTTCTGAGACAGGGTCTCGCTAAATTACACAGACTTCCTCTGGTCTTGAACTTGCGATCCTCCTGGATCTGCCTCCCAAGCCGCTGGGATTACAGGCGTGCACCACCAAGCCCACCTGAAAACCACCATTTTTGTAGAGAGCTCACACTGTGCAAGGTGCTTTAGATGAGTGATCTCATTTATTCCCCATGACAATTCCAACAAGGTATTATTGTTCCATTTTACAGACAAAGAAACTGAGATTCCGAGAGACTGAGTTGTGTAAAGTCACAAAGCCACTAGATGTTATAAATGATCTTAGAACCCAGGTTCTGTAGTGGCTCAAAATATGGACCCTGGAGCCAGGCAAATCTATTTGGATCCTGACAGTTTTACTGTGTTGCTATATGACAAATGTCCATGAGCTATTGTTTCCTTCTCTGCAAAATGAGACCAATAATAATAATACCCATTCTCGAGAGTTGTGAAGATTACACAAAAAGTGTATTTAGCATGTATTTGACATGTAGTAAATGCTCAGCAAATATTTATTGTCATCACAACAAAACCCACGCAGTTCCCTTACAGCAGGTGGACTCTTCTATTTTTGGTGAAAATATTTAGGGGAAAGAGAAATCAATGAAATGCATCAAGAGGTCAGAGGTAAGGGAGACTGTTTCAATCTGTTGTTGTTGTTGTTAGGTGCCGTCGAGTTGGTATCTGACTCATAGCGACCCTCTGTACAACAGGGGAAACACTATTGCCAGTGCTTCTCTGCTGTTCATAGGGTTTTCAATGGCAGACTGATTTTTGGGAGGGGGTTGCCAGGTCCTTCTCCCAAGCCTACAGCTTCTGGTGTTCCCAGGTGGTCTCCCATCCAGGTAATAACCAGGCCTGGCCCTGCTTAGCTTCTGAGATCTGACGGGATCAGATGCCACAGGGTTATGGCTGCAGGCGTTTCAATCTGTGGTCATCGGTAAAGGCCTCTTGTGACTTTGGAACTTGATTTTCATAGGTGGATAGACTCTTAAAGGGTTGAAGGTGGGGTCGGGAGAATATTACAGGCAGAGGACAGAGGGCAGGATTCAACAGAGGCTTAGATTCAGGAAGCACAATGAGTTGGGGAATGATAATTTGGTTACCACGGAGGCTTCTTGTAAGAAGACTGGTGGAGATAAGACTGGAAAGATGGCAAAATTCTTACAACTCAGGCAGTATTTCCAGGAAGCTTTATGCAAATCTTAGCTTCCTAGGCACTGCTCTGTCTTCCCTACTCTGGCCACCTAGTGGGTTTATATCAAGGATTGCTTCCCTGGGCCTTACTCCTTCCTGGAGCTGCCCTTCTTGGCCATGTGAATCACTTTCTCATCCTAATCCCTCCTTATGCAAAGTGCTGGAACATGGTGTAGCACAGCGTGGTGCGTGCTAACCCTTCCAGAGTGTGCTCAGATAGAGTCCCAAAGTCTTGCTCAGTGGGCCGGATTGAGGGTGGGGCAGAGGCTGGAAGAGGGTCATAACAAATCAGAATACTTAAGGAAGGGGGGAGGGGAGGAGCAGTGCTCCTTTGACAGAATGGACTGGTTTCAGATTTCTTGGCTTTTTCTAGAGGATTTAATGAAATCAAAGCAAAATAGCCTGTGGCATCTGTTGGAGGCCTTTTTCCTCAGGAGGACTGTTTCTGAAATGATGGTTCTGAGTGGTTATAGAAAATTTGTTGTTAGGTGCCATTGAGTTGGTATCCAACTCATAGCGACCCTATGGACAACAGGCGAAACACTATTGTCTTGCTTCTCTTTTATTCATAGGGTTTTCAATGGTGGATTGTTTTTTGGGAGTGGGTTGCTGGGTCCTTCTCCCAAGCCTACAGTATCTGGTGTTCCCAGGCTGTCTCCCATCCAAGTGCTAACCAGGCCCAACCCTACTTAGCTTCCGAAATCTGATGGGATCGGATGCCATAGTGGTAGGGCTGCAGGCATAGAAAACTTGTTGTTGTTAGGTGCTATCGAGTCGGTATCCAACTCATAGCGACCCATAGGGTTTTCAATGGCTGACTGTTTTGGGATTTACTTGAGAGTGGATTGCCAGGTCCTTCTCCCATTTTTGCCATGCTGGGAATTGAACTCAGGACCTCAGAGACTGCAGCGCAGCGCTCTACCAATTGAGCTAAATCCCAGCCCCATAGAAAACTTAGAAGGGTGCATTTTTATTGCTTCTAGAAAGAAAGTATTAGATGGAGGAATCTCTGGAAAGGAGTCAGGGGAGGAAATAGATGCAGTGTCATGACCTAGTGAATAATAACATTCTTCTAGGAACTTGGGCGGAGAGAATTTGCTCTGCACAGTGTATTACCAGCTGGATTGCATCTCCCAACATTCGTGTGTTGGACTCCTAGGCCGCAGTGCCTCGGAATGTGACCACACTTGGAGACAGGATCTTCACAGAGGTAACTGAGTTAATATGAGGTGGTTAAACCAGGCCTTAATCCAGTGTGACTGCTGTCCTCAGGAGAAGAGAAAACCTGGACACAGACATGCACAAAAGAAGACTGTGTGAGGACCTGGGGCAAAGATGCCATCTCCAATCCAAGTAAAAGACATCAGCCCTGCTGATGTTAGATAGGTTAGCTTAGCCTTCACCAGGCCAAAAGGAGGAAAAGTGGGTTAAAATAGCTCCTGTGTTCAGCCATGCAGGATGATAAAGACTGCGAGACGTATACCCCCCCCAGCCATTGCAGGGTGTTTGGTGGATTCTGCTCCCTTATCAAGATTGATAGCCATCTAGATTCTTAACCTTTACGAATGTCTGCCTTGGAGCCCGTTCCTCTGAAGACAGAGGAACTCCATTAAGCCATCCCAGTCAGACACCTCAGGTGTGAAATGTTTCCTCCCTCCCCCTGAAGGCTCAGACTTCACTATAAAAATCACAGTTGACCTTAGCTCTCTGCAGCAGGGGCGGAAGCAGGAGATCTTTTCTATGGGTCACCTTCACTTCTCAAGGGTGTACTGTCTTTAATAAACTCAGTCTATATTCCCTGCTGCCTGCAGCCGTAGCCCTGTGGCATCCGATCCCATCAGATCTCGGAAGCTAAGCAGGGTTGGAGCTGGTTAGTACTTGGATGGGAGACTGCCTGGGAACACCAGGTGCTGTAGGCTTGGGAGACAGACCCAGAAACCCACTCCCAAAAATCAATCCGCCATTGAAAACCCTATGAACAGCAGAGAAGGACTGACAATAGTGTTTCACCTGTTGTCCATAGGGTCACTATGAGTCAGAAACCAACTCAATGGCATGTAACAACAACAACAACCCATTCCCTGCTATAATTTCTGTGTTGGGTAGAAATTCTTTCATTTGCAAATACATACAGACTGACATCTTGCTGCCGCCATCCTCCTGGAGCTGTACTTGCTGGTAATGAGGAAGAGAATGGGAGAACACAGGAAGATACCATCAACAAGCCAAGTAGAAGACACCAGCCCTGCTGACATCTTGGTCTCAGATGGTGAGCCTTCAGAACTTTGAGAAAACTATATTTCCTTTGTTTAAGCCTCCCAGCCTGTGACACCTGTGCAGCAGCCCTAACAAGTTCCTACAGAGGGTGTAGAGATAGCATTGGCTAGGCTTCTGGCCCCATTTGGTATATTTTCTTTGCCTATTCTTTCTCATTTGCCTGTTATGAGCTCCCCAAAAGCCAAACACTTCATGGATCAATTGATCTTTTTTTTTTTTTTGGTTCGGTTAGTGATTTAAAATAAGAGTGAATCTGCACCCTGCAGGGTTGCTCCTCTGCAGCAGGCTTGAAGCAGGGCCCAGTAGTCCATTTTCTCCTCCAGGCAAAGAGAACCACCTAGGCTTTACTGAGGATTGTAAATTGCTTGATGAAACAAACGGTAAATAACTTAATAACCCTGTAAGACTTCTCTCCCCTTTAAGCCTCCTCACCCTGGGGCTTCCCCTGGGTCTTTTCCTCCCGCAGCCTGTGGCCCCTCCCCACTACTGCCATTTACACAGCCTCATTTAGCTATTATGATCCTCAACCATCAGGCCCAGCAGCCCACAGTGGCTGGAGGCTCTGTCTGTCCTCTGGCCTAGTGAAGCCTTCACTCAACCAACATGAGTCTTTCCTGGGAGCTTATTCTGCTGTTAAAGAACCTATGAGAGGTGTTGTTGCTGTTGTTTCTCCTGTATGGTTATATGTAATGGGTAAATATTTGCTGCTGTTGTTATTTGGTGCCCTCCAGTCGAGTTGAGTCTGACTCATAGAGGCCTTAAGTACAGTAGAATGAGACATGACCCATGCACACGATCTTTTTATGTTTGAACCCATTGTTGTAGCCACTGTTTCCTTTCATTTTGAGTCATGCCACCTCAGCAAAAATAGATCCCAGAGGCTTTACTCCATTCCCATCATCAAGGTCGACTCTACTTTGAGGAAGCAGCCTTCCATCCTGGGGGCTTATTTTCTGACACTATATTTGACAATGCTTCTCTGCTATTCACAGGGTTTTCAATGGCTAATTATTTAAGGAGTGGGCTACCGGTCATTCTCCCTAGTCTGTCTTAGTCTAGAAGCTCAGCTGAAACCTGTCTACCATGGGTGGCCCTGTGGGTATCTGAAATTCTGGTGGTATAACTTTCAGCATCACAGCAACACACAATCCCCCACAGAACAACAAGCTGACAGACTCATGGGGAAAATACTTGCTACCTTCAACTTCTTCATCAGACTTTTCTCTGTAAGTGTGTGAAGTGTAACAAGACACAGCTTTGCCCTCTGGGAACAGATCCTTTTCAGATGCCCAGTGCACCTCCCTTCTTCATCTCCTAAGTGGACCCCTCTTGAGGTCCAACTTCTTTCCTTGTTCAGATTTCAGGAAGGCCCCTTTGCTTCCTGTTGATGCTATTTCCCATCCCAGCCTAGCCAGCCAGCAGCCTTTTCATATGAGCCTAGCTTCTGGGGGTCCTTGGTGAGGTGTGGGGCAAGTGTAACAGGGGGCAGGGGGGACCTGCACCCTAACGTCTGTCACATTCTTCCCTCCACCCTCAGAGCTAAGGTCTAGGCCAAATGTCTGACCCCAACACAGTCAGGCGACATCTCCTTGCCTCAGGCCCTCCCCAAAGGGTCTCTGTCCCCAGAAGGCCCAGAGGTGGTGCATTCTGTGGATTCTTTTCCTCCTGGGTCTGGGACCACGTGTTCCTCAGCCTGCTGTCATTTCCTAGGCCAGCTTGTGGGAAATGGGAATGAAAGACTCAAGATGGCCATTCTGGGTCCAGTTGACACTAGATCGAACACATGAGTATTCTATCTCATGGAATCCATGGTAGTCTGTAACCATTCTTTAAATTTGTTCCATGCTGGGAACTGAGACCTGAATGGTCACAGCAATCTTGCTTGTGATAAAAATCTCCACAGCGAGTAGATTCCAGGACCTCCTCCATGGTCTTCTGGAGCCCCTGATGTTTTCCTTGGCCTCATTTCTTTAACAAATGCTCAGCATCCCTGCAGGCACTGTTTTAGGCTCAGGGACTACTGTGGGAACGAGGGAAAGTCCCCCCAACCCCCTACCTCCAATACCTAGATCTAAGGTGCCAGCACCTATGGAGCAAACTCCACTCCAACCTTTTTTGTCACTTTGTCACAGGGGCCTCACAAGGACCTGGGTGATGGGGCCAAGTCAACCTTCTCCCCATCCCTTGTCTTTTCTTTCTCTCTCAGTTATGGCGAAAGTGTCTACTTGGCTCACTTTGGAGCTGATGCGGCTGCTCCATCCTATGCAGCAACCTTGGTGGGGCTCAGAACCATAGCCCAAATCTGCTTGATTTCTGAAAAGAAAGTCTCTAGTTTCACTCCCAGCCAATCACAAAGTAAGAGTCAGTGCCTTTTCATAACTCCAAGAAGACACCTACTCCATCGAGCATATAGAATAATGTTGGTGATACTCAGAATTGAAGAAGGAGAGAAGGGCTTACACTACATACAATGTAGCAAACAACTTCAAAAAACTCTCTACTGACCACTTTGGTTTTCCACACCACTAGCCAATGAATTTCCTCTTCAGCCATCAGCTACTTGGTCTAGTCCCCATCCCCAACCCCTCTCTGGCACATGACTTCTGCAGGTGTCTGATGTGATGTTCCAAAAATGCCAATGAGGTCAAATTGGTTAGCAGTGCTGTTAAAATCTCTCTGTCCTTTCTGATTTTTTGCCCGTTGGTTATTTCTCTTATTGAAAAAGAAATGTTAAAATCTCCAACTAGGAGTGTGGATTGATCCATTTCTCCCCTTAGTTCTGCCCATTTTTTGCTCATGTATTTTGAAGCTCTGTGGTTAGGTACATCTATGTTTGGGATGTTAGGTTTGCATGGTGAATCCTTTCTTCATCTCTGGCAATTTCCTTTGCCCTGAGATCTACTTTGTCTGACATTAATATGACCTTCTTATGACTAGTGTTGGCATGTACTCTTCTATTTTACATATAAAATGCCTGCATCTGTATATTTAAAATACTAATCTTGTAAACAGTATATGGGTGCATCCTGTCTTGTTATCTCTGCCTTTTACTTGAATTGTTAATTCTATTTACATTTAATGTAATTATGGATATGTTTGGATTTAAGTTTTTCATCCTAGTAGTTGGCTTTCTTATTCTTTGTTCTCCTAGAGCTTAATTCCTGCCTTCTTTTGAATGAATCAACTACTTTTAATTGGTTGTTTTATTTGCATTTGATTTAGCTATCCCTCTTTGTGTTATTTATTAGTGGTTGTTCTAGGATTTAGAATACTCATGTTTAGGTATCCAGCATCTACATTCAAATTTTACTTCTCAAACAATGCAAGGGTCTTACAGTCACATACTTCGTCTGAGCGTCTCTCCATAGGGGACACATCCCTTTGTCAGACTAAAAGTGTGTGTGTTTGGGAGTGGGATGTTTGTCGGTCTAACTGTAGTTGCCTGGGGTCTGGGTTCAGTTATAATTTGGTTAGATTCAGGTCCCTGCTGCATTCCTATTAGATATTTCACGAAGACAAGATGAAACCTTTCTCTGAACCTCAGTACCTACAAAACTCTAGAGATCCTTTTATGCTTCACAACCAAACTGTCAGCTTTCCAAACTGTGAGTGACATTTCTTGCATTGTAACCTGGCTGCTAGCTTTTTGAGCTCCCAGAGAGGTCTCTTTGTGGATCAGTCTCTCCCGTGGCTTTCAGTGTGTTTAAAGCTTTCTTTCTCTGTAAACTTTAGTCATGTCCCAGCCCTTTGAGGTTGGCTGTGCTGCATTCAGAAAAGAACAGGGCTTCTAATAGCTCTCTGCCCACCTCAGTCTTCTGCAGATAATGCCTTGGACTTGATGGACTCCGCTTTGGAGAGGTCTAGCTTAGCCCAGCTTCTCCAGAGGGGCAATCTCTCTCAACTCTCCTGCTGTGTCCTGAGTCTTCTCTGTGCTCCCCACGTGCACCCAAGAAGGATCCTGGGAGGAGCTGGCATGTAGGTGTGGATTTGCTGATCCTAGAATATCACTCACTCTTGCCAGCCCAGGAGCAGCTGTTTAGGATTTGTTAATGATTCTGTTGTTGTTAGGTGCTGTCAAAGTCAGATCCAACTCATAGTGACCCTATGTACAACAGAATGAAACACTCCCTGAAACTGATAATGTTTCTCTGCTATTCATAGGGTTTTCAGTGGCTGATTATTTCAGGATTGTTTTGGGAGGGGGCCGCCAGGTCCTTCTCTCATTTTTTCTGTGCTAGGAATCAAACCCAGGCTCAAGGAATGCAGAGCAGCACTCTACCAAGTGAGTTAAACTCTAGCCCATAATGATTCTTCTTACTCCTATCTATTCTTTCTTCTCTCCCAGATCCCTTGATGGTCTGAATGGATGTGTCCAACCAAAATTCATGTGTTGAAACCAAACCCGCAAGGTGGCAGCATTAAGAGGTAGAGTCTTTGGTAGGTGACTAGATCATGAGGATGGAGCCCTCACACATGGGATTAGCGTTCTTATAAAAGAGGCCTAAGGGAGCCTATTAACCCCTTTTGCCCTTTGGCCACATGAGGACATAGAAGGAATAGGCCCTCACCAGACACTGAATCTGCTGGCGCTTTAATTTTGGACTTCCCAGCTTGCAGACCTACAGCATTAACCTTCTGTCACTCATAAATTATCCATTCTGATAATCCATTCTGAGATACATTGTCTTTGGACATTGTCAAATGTTCCTTGGGGGGAAGGGAATCATCCAGTTGAGAACCATTGACTTGATCTATATTCTGTTTTTAGTTGGATATCTAGAAAAATAGAATCATCAGTGAGTGATGAAGAGAGAGGAGAAAAAGGAACTTTTGAGAGGCACTTATAAAGGAATTGACATTTGACAAGTTTCAAAGAATCGGTTGGATTTTGATGGATGGAAGATTAGCTGGAGTAGCAGAATATGCGGAAGGAAATTCTAGGTCAAAGAAACCATTGATAAACTGAGAGCAGTGACTTAGGTTAAATAATTTTGTATAATCTCAGTGTATGATAACTATGACTAGAGAAAAGGGTACAAAGGTAAGTTGCAGATAACAAAAGCCTTGAATGCGAAGATATGGAACTTGGACATTATCTGCAGTGATGCGATTATATCTTTGATTTTGAACAATAACTCTAACTTTACAGAGTGGGAACTGGGTGGATTCTGGGAGATAGTTAGATATCTACTGCCACAGTCAGCAATAATGAGGTCTCGCTTGGGCAATGGGAATTAGAGATATAAGCTTCGAGTGTCCACATTTCCTCCATAATTAAAGGACCTAACGAGGAGCTAGTGAATGAATAGTGGTTAATGGGTTATCTGCCATATGTGTTTGTATATTAAAGAAAAACTGTCTCATAATTCAAGGAAAGTACCTCACCAGTGGGAATTTCAGGGGGTGGATGCCCTTACAACCACACCCATGAGGCAATAGCCCCCTTGATTGGTGTGTTGCAGGTCAGGGTCTAATTATAGCAATTGCCTGTAACAAATGGCATTGATGCTTGAGGTTAAAAAGGGAACTAATACTTCCTAAAGAAGATCGTTTACATTTGCATCAAGGCAAGATGGGCTGTAGAAGAGCTGAAATGCTGTCAGAGGGAACCTCAGTGCTATTACCCTTGACACCTTGGTTCCTAATCTTAGTAAGAGAAACGGAACTACCCTTTGATCTCACGTCTGCTTGGAAGATCAAGCCAATATGCTTTCTGACAGTTACTGCTGTTTTGTGTAAAAGAAAAGTAATTATAGAAACTGTCTTTGAATCATTTTGGGACGAGTAACATATTCATTGTCTACAGCTATACCACCCTGGCATCCAGTCTTGACTGGTCTTTCCAGATCTCAGAAGCTAAGCAGGGTCGGAGCTGGTTAATACTTGGATGGAATACCACCTGGGAATACTGGGTGTTGTAGGCTTGGGAGAAGGACTTGGCAGTCCATTCCTGAAATAATCAGTCATCGAAAACCCTATGAATAGCAGAGAAGCACTGACAATAGTGCTGAGCATGGCATGGTGTTGGGGAGTATTTCTTTTGTTGTACATAGGGTAGCTGTGAGTTGGACCCCTAACTCTTGGGCACTTAGCAACAACAACAAGGACAAATTCATTTAACACCAAAGGGGAGGGGAACAGGCAGGGAGTGGGGAGAGGGGGAGAAGAGGGAATGAAAGAGAGAGAAATGGTTCAGAGATCTTGGAATTTGGGGGTTAAGGAGGAAATATTTATAGATGGAGACTTCCTAGAAGCACAGTTGCAGATGCACCACTGAATCTATGGTTGTCTCCCTGGGGACAGATGAGGTACCCCACCACAGGGCTCCAACTTTTCCCCTCCTTACTTTCAATTTCTCCTTCCTACCACATCCTCCTTGTTAGTGAATTGATGGGGAAGTTTTTGTGTAACCTGAATACTTCCTGATTTCAGTAAAATAAGAAAAAAGTACAGAAAGGAGATATGGTTTTGAGAGCAAAGGGAAATTGACTAAATGCGAAATCTTTGGTCACTGTAGAAATTCTGGAGTATCTATTTTGAGGTTTCTTGGAGACACAAGGCACCAGAGCCTCACACCTAGGCCTGGCTTATGTGTCTCCTTGTGATGCCATCACCTTGGATTTCATTTGACTGGCTTTCCACTGGAAAACATGTCACACAAGTGATTGCTGCAGGGTTACAAAGTTTCTGTCAATAGAAAAAGTAGTGGCAGTAAATAGGGAAGATTGTGGAAATACAAATAATACAAGCAGTGACTTACTGCTTGAAAGAGTGAAACTTCATTAGCTGGGGGAGGATATGTGTTAACATAATTTCATATTATTTCCTCTGAATCAAATGGGTGAGATGAGATATATTTTAGCAAATGATTCCCAATCCAAGCTTGTTCTCTTTCCATTCAAAATATCCAATGTAACTGCAGTAAAACAGATGATTTTCAACTGCTTTTTGGTTCTAACCTGCAAAGTTAATCTTTGTTTTCAACTCAGGAAAAGGTTTTTATTTTAGTGGACTACGCCATATTAATGGTGCATTGCTCTACTGGCTGTAGTTGAGAAGAGAGGTGATAGTGTATATCCATAAATTGCCAGTGTGAATTGGTTTTGGTATAATAAGAGATTGAGCCCGTTGACATGCCTGTAATATTAGTTTGCCTATTGAGAAGGGACAGGAGAAAGACATGGTAATCCACTCCTGAAGCAATCCTGAAACAATCAGCCATTGAAAACTCTGTGAGTGTCGCTATGAGTGGGACCCAATTCGAGGGCACCTAACAACAACAAGAATAATTGAGATGGGTGCTGTTTTATTGAAAGCTATTAATAAAAAAGTAAATGTCATACCAACTAGACTTGGGAAGACTAGAAAAAATTCTGGCAAACTTTGTCACAATCGACAATTGCTGTTGTTGATCAGAAAGAGAGCAGTCATTGTCATCGGTTCAATAAGCTGTATGATAAAACCCTAAATATCCACATGGACCCAATCTATAATTTGCTAATCATTGACAGACTTGAGTTGGGTCAAGGATGGTAACTAAAGATAGTCATATCCAGGGGAGTGGTATTTCTAGGCAGTCAATTTCTTCTTTGTTCTTTAAAAATTCTCTAAATGTTAATTATTCACTAAAATCAGTAACAATTTTCTTGTTCTTCTGATATAGTAGGGTGCTGGCATATACAATATCTTCACTTTTTTTTTTTGACACAGTCTTGCCATGTAGCTGAAGCTGGCCTCAAACTCATGATACTCTTCTTGTATCTTAACTTTTTGCAACTTGGAAAACCACCATGTGGAGGATTGAAGGTGCTATTTGATGGAGACTGTTTGGCAGGCCCAAATACCAACAGTAATGATGGCTAGCATTTATGGAATATTTACCATCTAAGTGTTTTACAGATGTTCTTTCATAGACTTCTCAAATGGTCCTATGATATGTACCCATCCTATTGATGAGAAGACTGAGGCACAAAGATATTAAATATCTTGACTACTAGAACATAGTAGGTCTGCAGCCACACCATTGTGGTATCCAATCCCATCAGATCTTGGACAGCAGAGTTGGACCTGATTAGTATTTGGATGGGAGACCACTTGGGAACACCAGATGCTGTAGGCTTGGGAGAAGGACGTGGCAACCCACTCCCCCAAAAAGCAATCTGCCATTGAAAACCCAAAGAACAGCAGAGAAGCATGACAACAGTGTTTTATCTGTTGTATATAGAGTCACCATGAGTTGGATACCGACTCAATGGTACCTGACAAGTACAGAGTAGAGTCAGAATTCAAAGCCAAGCAGTCTGATGCCAAAATCCATGTTCCTAGCAGCATGATTCTTTCTAAAATGATGTATGCTGGGGTACACAGGTAAAGATATAGCCAGTCAAATGGACCTGGTTAGGACGGTGGAATGTGGAATCTTTGGAATTTCCCGAAATAAGTAGGCAATGGTGAGGCACAGGGACGAGTTTGGCATGCCCTGTGTTTAACAAGATAGTGATTCAGTTTGGGGATCATTAAGGATTGGAGAGGTTAAGGGTATCTGAGTTACATATGTTTTTGTACACTAAAATCTGAGCTTGGCTACTTATTTTCAAGCTCTGATCACAGGCGATCAGTGTAGGAAAAGGATGCCATTTGTTATTTAAATTCCTTTACTTATGCAACAAATGTTTACAGAACATCTACTGTCCTGTCTGCACCAGGGAGCCACACCGCCAGAGGACCCTGCAGCATCCCACTGAAGGGGCAGGGTCCCTTAGCCTTTGGGTCTGGGTACTTTGGCTACACATTACTGTCAATGAGTTCTGGTAACTCAAGTATGGCTCATCCTTCTCTCAAGTCTCTGTTGGAACTTGTGTTCCTTCAAGAGTTCCAAGTGTGACCCCGCCCCCCAGCCCGGTGAGAGAATAGTGTCCCTGGGAGAGCTGGGAGAGGCAGAGAAAGTGCACAAAACCAAGGAGATCCTGTCCCTGGGAGGGTGTGGGGGAGAGCAATGAGGGAAGAGCTTACTCTAAAGCCTCTCCTTCTCCAATCAGGTCTCAAGCCCTTGCCCACACCTCTTCTGTTGTGTTGGCTCGTCTTTGTATTGGCCAGCAGTACTTGCATGATAATTGATTGTTGATCTTTATTTATCTTATACAGTGTAAGTCTTTCTCTTTGGCCACAAAATATTAATGTGTTTGATTACGTGATTTCCACTCACTTCCACCAAGTATGTGCACTGTGTTAGTCTGCTGGCTCCATTCCCCTTGCCTGTCCAGATCCACTCCCCTTCTGTCTTCCCCTTGCTGTGTGTCCTGGGAGGCAAGCTGTGTGGACAGCTCAAGGGATTCCTCTTGCCCTCCCTTTTCTGCTTGGGATCAGCCAATGGAAGGCACTGGATGAGATCAGAGGGCGGGAGGAGGAAGACAGGGGTACTTATCTCCTCACTGGCCTGCTGCTGGGTAACGAGGTAGAAGTGGCTTACAGTTCCTCTGTGAAATGCCACAGATCTTGTGAGATAGCCTCTCCTAGGGATATAGTTACAGTCCAATCTGGGCACCTGTGACCACGACTGCCTCTTATCCCTTCAGGCTTATGAATTACTAATGTGTTGATATACTTAAAATATGAGATATGGTTACAGGACATAAGGTTCTATCTAAAAATTATGTTGCTGAGAGTGGTGGAATAAAAGGAATTATGGCTTGGAATGTGGAGATGGTTCTTTATTGTTCTCAGAAGAGAAAGAGAAGAAAGGCAGGGGAAAGTCAATTAAGTACAGGGAATTATCATCTATTGAACATCTATTACGAGCCAAGTCCATTTGCATGTATCATCTTGCTTCATTCAGCCATAGTCCTGGGAGATCTGTTATGATTCCTGTTTTAGAGGTTACAGATTTGACTGTGGTTGTGCAGCTAGTAAGCACTGCCAGTTAAGCGGCAGAGTGTGGATTTTACTGCACACCTCAAAGGGGGTGAAAACTGGTGCTCCTGCCCTGGGAACCTCCTAGGAAAGGGATAACTTTCCCTAGCACTGCTTGGCTAGGGGAAAATGGAGGAAAGGGAAGCTGGACTGTTACAGAAAGTAATGGATTCCAGATGTCAGATCCTGTCCTCTTTTGTCAGAAGGTAACACACAGGAAGTGGGCCAGGGTGTCAGGATGAGGGGAGGGCACCTTGGTGAAGGATGAAAAGGTGCATAAGATGGGTTTTCTGTTGCTATAACTGAATACTGCCTGCAGACATACCACTGTGGTGTCCAATCCCCTCAGATCTCAGAAGCTAAGCAGGGTTGGGCCTCGTTAGTACTTGGATAGGAGACAGACTGGGAACACCAGGTGCTGTAGGCTTGGGAGAAGGACCCAGCAACCCACCCCCAGAAAACAATCAGCCATTGAAAACCCTATGAATAGTAGAGAAACACTAACATTACTCTTTGCCTGTTGTATGTAGGGTTGTACACTGTATATGTGAGTCGTACACTGACTCGAATGTACCTAACGATAACAACAACATAAATGAATAGTATAGCTTGGGTAATGTATAGAGGTTTAATTTAGCTCATGATTCTTCCATTAGTTACTTTTGTGTCCTGTGACTAAATGCCTGAGAGAAACAACTTAAGGGAGGAAAGATTTATTTTGACTCATTTCAGATGTGCCAGCCCATCCTAGCCTGGAGCTGTAGCTCTGTGGCATCCAATCCTGTCAGATCTCGGAAGCTAAGCAGGGTTAGCTAGTTAGTAGTTAGTAGTTGGATGGGAGACCGTCTGGGAACACCAGGTGTTGTAGGCTTGGGAGATGGGCCTGGCAACCCACTCCCAAAATTCAATCTCCCATTGAAAACCCTATGAACAGCAGAGAAACACTGACAATTGTAATTCGCCTGTTGTATGTAGGGTCACTATAAGTCGGATACCAACTCCACGGCACCTAACAACAACAACAACAACAACAGTCCATCATGGTGGAGAGGATGTGGCTGAGTGGGGCAGTTCACTGTCATGGCAGGCCAGGAAGCACAGAGAAGGGAAAGCCAATGTTCCCCCTGGCTTTCTCTTTTTTCCCCCTTTTATTCCTTCTGGGCTTCCAGCCCCTGGGATGGTGCCTATCTCATTTAGTGGGGGTCTTCTCCACTCAGTTAATCCTCACTGGAAATGTCATCACAGGCATATCCAGAGGTAGACTTCACCAATCTCCTCAGTGCTTCTAAATCCAACCAAGTTGACAATGAAGATTAACCATCACAGCTCTGAAGACTGGGAGGTCTAAGAACATGGTGCTGGCATCTGATGAGAGCCTTCTTGGTACACCCTAACATGGCACAGGGCATCTCATGATGAGACAAAGAAAGTGTGCCAGCTCATATCTTTCTTCTTCTTCTTAAAAAGCCACTAATGCAATCATGAGTGCCACCCCATGACCTCATCTAGTCCTGATTACTTCCCAAGGGCCTCACCTCCAAATGCAATTAACACATGGATCAGGTTTCTGACACATAAACTTTTGGGAGACACATTCAAACCATGGCAGTGGGCAAGCATTGAATGCTTTCCACTGTGGTAGACAGGGACAGGGTTTGGGAATTGGGCAAAACTAGAACCAAATTACAGCTCAGCTATGAAGTAAATCACCATATTGGTGTCTGTATAAAAGAAACCCAAATAACAGAGATCAGCAAAAGAGAAGGTTATATTTTGCGTACTTCACAGTCTCAACTAGGTGACCCAGGATTTGGATAACTGCTCTACACTACCCAACTCTTCAGGAACCAGCTCCTCAACCTTTAGTCACATCGTCCATAAGATGGTGCCTTCAACTGTGAAGTCCAAGGTGGTGCCACTTATCAGCATGCCAAGTACCTGCCAGCAAGGTGGTGGTGGGAGGAACTCCTTCCTTATAAGAGCAAGTCCAGCCAGGCAGGTGGCACATGCCTGCAATCCCAGAACTCAGGAGGCTGAGACAGCAAAATCACAGATTCAAGGCCCATCTGGACAATGTGGCAAGACCATGTCTCAAAATAAAATTTGAAACGTGCTGGAGATGTAGCTCAGGATAGAATTAGAATAGTATGATGTGCCAGGCCCTGTGTTCTATCATTTCCAGTACCACTAAAATAAATAAATAAATAAATAAATAAATAAATAAATAAATAAATGCAAGTCCAAATAAAATAAAACAAAATAAAATAAAAGCAATTTCCCCTCATAGACTGCCCTTGTCTTAGTCTCATGTCTATACCTCGCTACAAAGGAGGCAGGGATATGTGTAGTCCTTATTTTAAAGAGGCCATGTGCCCAGTCCAAAATCAGAAGTTCCTATGCTGTAGGACCAGCGACATGACCTCAGGCTAGGGAATGAAATTGCAGGTCTCCACTTCTGCATCTGTAAAAGGGGAATAATCAAAGCCCATCTCAGAGTTGGTGTGATGATTAAAAAGAAGGGTGTTCAAAGCACTTGGTAAGCATGCAACAGAAACAGCTATGATTGTTGCTGGTTCACTGAGGCAGGGAGCCATTATGGCACCACGTATCCAGCGTGCCAGGACCCTGAGCTTGCTGTTCTTTTCCCATGTAGGCTTATGTTTAAATCCTCTAAAGGCCTTTATGGTTAAGGGTTAGGGACCAAAAACTACCTATGAAAAATTGAAAGTAAAAAGTATATTCCACATTATTCCTAGGAGAAAAGGATTAGCAGTGGCTATGATTTCTTTCCTCAGCCACTAGCTCAAGGTGGGCCACGGATTGGAGGTGGGAGCAGGGTTAAGTTTCACCTTCTGCTGCCCATCATACCCAAGGCTGACCTTTCATCTCCCAAACACAGCCATCCAGTTTCAAGCTAACATCTACCAGCTCCCATTCCCCATAGCATTGCCCCTGTCCAGCCCACCACAGGAGGCTGCCACATTTACAGTGAAATTGGCAATGAATTATTAGGAAATCATTTTTACAGTTGCCCAGTTTGCCTTTGGCTAGCTTATAATGCAGAAGCGAAATCTGATGAGAGAGAGAAGTGTCTTGTTTCCAGAAGAATGGTTTGAACCTGGTTAGAGAATGCATTTGCACTCTGATGTGGCCAACCCATTTTAAAAGACCCTGTAAAATATCTACAGTAAAGAGAAGATACCCAAGCCTCTCTGGGGGTAATTAGTGCTGTGGCCTATAAAACAGCACTTCTTCCACATTGGTTGACCAAAAGACATTCGTTGTTTTCAGGTAGCCATAGATCTGCTGAATACCCTTCATTCAAAGTCAGCAATGATTTGTTCAGGTCCTACAGTGTGCCAAGCACTTCCATAATCACCAGCTCCCTGCCCCCACCTTCTCAGAGTGGTAGTGTCAATGTGATTTTGTGGAAGAACAACTGGTCAACTTAGCACAGTTGGACCTCGGAGTTCTGTGGCGATTCTTAATGCATCTCAAGACATTGTTTCCTTGCCCTGATTCCTCCTTGTGGAAAGAATTAGCTCCTTCACTCCATCACTCCATCTGGCAGCAAAACCTAAGAGGCCATGGTAGTTGAAACATGCATACATTTTCAATCCATAGGAGTTCAATGCTCTTCTTTTTGGCTATAAGTCATAAAAGAATTTCTCAGCTGCAAGGATTCTGTTATTAACACAGGGAGATGCTAATAAATGCTGTTAAAAGCCAATAGTTTTCCTTTATTTCCCTCTTTCCTTTCTTTTCCCTTTCTACTGCATTCTTTCCTTCCCTGCCTTTTCTTTCCTTTCCCTTCCAGTTTTCCCTGCTTTCCCTGTTTCCTTGAATGTATGCAAATCATTGTGATTTCAACAAATAGCCTAAAGGTTGTGGGGTTTCAGAGAACTAAGATTTACAGGTCATAGCTAATCACTGGTTTGTCCTCACTACAGTAAACTTCCTTGTTGCCCTCTCCACAGTTAAGGGAACCAAAATGAATTCAGCTCCACACTGGTTGTCCACAATGAGGTCCTATCACTTGCCATGCATCACTTACAGTAAAAACTTTGGTTTCCTAAATTGATTCAATGTTCCACAATTCCATCTGAAGAGAAGTTATAATGTAAAACAAAGGCAACTATGGTTGCTGTGTAGAATAAGCGCCATGTGTAGAATTGAAACCATTCATTTCAAAGTAGTTTATGTTCCAACAACAGTTCTAAGAATCTCCATCAGTGATAGCACAAAAAGTTAGCATATGACAGTATAGATTCCCCAGGCCAACCCCCATCCCTTGATCTTTCTTTAGTGAATAGTCACCACTTAAGTTTAAGGAAATAACTTGGATTAACTCTAGTAGTTATGCATTACCACAACCTATTGCTAGGTGTGGTCTCAAAGCAGCTTTCATTTCCAACATATGCCCTTTGATTAAAAAAAAAAAAAAAAAAACATGACCCTTCCAGTAATTAGCAATGCTTTTCAACAGTTGTTCACACAGAAAGGATTGGTATAACTCTATAAATATGGTTATGCTTCACATTAGTACTTGCCCATAGATACAGGGAAGATATTATAGACATGCAGAAATATTATAACTTAGCAATATCGAAACCAGTAAAACCCCAATTGCTTCTTATTCTGTTTGATTAAAAAACAAAAGCCCATAGATCTATGGCACTATGTGTTCTTAATGGTTTACTTATTAGAGAAAAAATGTCTTATTTCCTAAAAGCAGTAGAAAACAGAACATAAACACTTTTGTAACGTGAAAGAAAATATAAGACTACTAAACTCACCGAAACTGGCATCAACTATTTTCTTTTTTATTCTAGAAAAAAGAGACCATTTTCTATAATGTGGTAAAATATTTCATAAGGTGTTACTCAAGGGATGGAGAAAAACATAACACTTTGGTTAATTTTAATTAATAAGTTCACAGGAGATGTTCATAACTTAAATTTAAGTGTAAGAAAGCATGAACCCAATTTTATAGAAGCTGGAAAAATATTAAAAAGACAGAAAGGATACACACTAAAGTGTTAGTATTTGTTTTCTCTGGATATTGAGATTATTTACTGATGATGTTTACTTTCTCTATTTTGTACCACTTTCCATTTCTATAGTGACTAAGTTGTATTCTTTTAAGAGAAAGTGTTATTTTTGAAAATACATTAAAATGACACATGGCTTTCTCTACCAATAGAAATGGAATAGGAAAAAAATGTTGCTTTTGGATAGTTCAACTTTGATTTTTTTTTCTCTTTTATTCTTTATTCCAGCGATCAGAAAACTTTTTCTATAAAAGAGCAGACAGTAAGTATTTTGTGCTTTGTGGGCCATACAATGTCTATTGCAACAATTCTGCACTGCTATCAAGGTACACAACAGTCATAAATAATATATGAGTGAATGGGCGTATCTGTGTTCCAATAAAACTTTATGTATAAACACTAAAATTTTAATTTTATATAATTTTGTTGTTGTTAGGTGCATCTATATTATGAAAAACTCTTCTTCTTTTGGCTTTTCTGCTATTTAAGAACATAAAAAATCATTCATAGTCTCTGTGTCATATAAAACCATATGGCTGGCCAGATTTGGCCCTCAGGTCATAGTTGGCCAACTCCTAGCCTATTATATTAGTCCATATTTTCCAGGAATTTTAAAAATAAAGGTGCATCATTGTATTTTGGTTTTCTTACTTTAATAATTTTAATAGTGTCTTTTTTTTTTTTTTTTTTTTGTGGTACTGAGGGTTGAACCCAGGGTCTTGCACTTACATGCTTTGCAAGTGCTGGATCACTGAGCTGTACCTCCATCCCACTTTTTTACTTTTTGAGATAGGGGCTCACTAAGTTACGCAGACTGCGTCTGATCTCGAACTTGCGATCCTCCTGCCTCTGCCTCCCATGTTGCTAAAATTACAGGCATGAGCCCAGCTAGTGTCAAAATGTTTCATGAGTACATGTACTCAGGTCACTTTATTATAAAAATTCATTCTTATGTGTAGGAGCCAAGGAGAGTTTTGCTGCTCTGAGATCCTAGAGCTGTGGGGTCAAAGTCTACCCTAGGTCAGGATTCAAGTTATGCTGAGGAAAGGAAAGGGGGGTCTTCTTTAACAAAACCAGCAGTGTCAGAGCAATGGGTAGCCACTCTGCTCAAGGCATCTGGCCACAGCTCTGGTGACTTTCTGTGAGGCTTCATCAGGACCTCGGTGTGAATGGAGCAGTCGTTTTCCCTTGGCCACCACAAGGGCTGAGCTGGAAGGACTTCCCCACTGGGGTGACTCATAAGTAGCCCCATGCTGGTACCTCACTGGTTCAGAGAGGATGTTGTTTCTCGGTAAAGGGGTGTATGGAGCCAGAGGCCATCACTGTTCGGTGTTGGTAATTTTGTGGTCTTCCAGAGTGGCTGTTGTTGTAAACTGTGGTGATTCTGGGGTGGGAGTGGGTAAAGTCAGATTCTACTTGGTTTCTCAAGTACTAACAGAAGGCTTTGTTGAAGGTGTGCTTATTTCTGGAGTCCTCTGTTATTGTTGGTTACACACACACACACACACACACACACACACACACACAACACATATATTTTGGTGGTTGTCTTTAACTGTTTATTACCTAGATCAGTAGTAAATAGGTTCATTAAAACCCCATCTTGACAAGATCATAACTGAGGAGGCAAAGGCAAGGGCAGTGAGTGTCTGGGGGAAGGGCACTGTTATGAGACTAAATTCCAAAACCCCAAAGAGAAGATGGATCAAGGAAGACAGAATGTGTACCTCAAATAAGTAATCAGTTAAACCAATCACCAAATATTTATTAAATATTTACAATGGTCTAAGACTCTAAAACTCCTGGTACACTTTATTTACTACCTGTGCTTATGGTCAAACAGACACAATGTGCTTCCAGGGCTGAGGAAGGTCCATGGAGAAGTACAGGGAGCATCATCTTTTATGACAGCTTTAGGACTTAACAAAGACTCAAAGTTTTGTTTTATTCAGGTAACATTATAGGACTTTTATTTGTGTAAGGAAGTGTCCATACTGAACAAAAACAAACAAACAAACAAAAAACCTAAGGCATGTCTGTAGATTTCATATTTTGTTCTGGAGGGCAAATTTCCATTGTACCAAGGCACATCTTAAATGCACTTGAACATGAGAAAGAGATATATGTGATTCACCTGCTATGGGGGAGTGCTAGGCATGGGAACCCCTGAGGTCCAGGAAAGGATGCATATTAGAACATCTCTACAGATGAGTTCCTAATGGCCACCAGGCACAGGATGGATCCACACAGCCTACAAGGGCATCAAGACACCATCCTGTAAGGAGATCCGAGCTGAAGGGACCCCAGTGATCTGCAGAATTGGGAGCATCCTAGACACCCTCTCTCTTTGACAGTGGTGCTGTTTAATTCCTTATTAACCAGCAAGATCCATAGGCAATCTGCTTAAATTGGAAAAGTGGATTGGGGGAAGGAAAGGGGGCTGGAGTAGGAGGGCATATAGCATAGTCCTCTTGTAGGCTGAGAATAGTTTCTTGTTGGTAGACAAAAGACAACATTTCTCACTATCATGGATGAGGGCTGTTTCAGCTTTAAACTACATAGTTTTTCTTGAGTTCAAATGCTTTTGTAAGCATTTATCTCTGGACTCACAACTGGGACATTTTTACTTGTTTTGCAGAAGTTGATTTTACAGGTTTTTTTGTTATAACTTTTTTTAAAGTAAGCTACCCTCATATTATTCTAGCTTTAGTAAAAATGCTGTTTTCAGCTGGGCTCCCAAGGCACTGGGATTACAGCGTGTACACCTGTAATCCCAGTGCCTTGGGAGGCGGAGGCAGGAGAATCACAAGTTCGAGACCAGAGGCAGTCTGTGTAATTTAGCGAGACCCTGTCTCAAAAAAAAGTAAGAAAATGGGCTGAGGGTGCAGCTCAGTGATCCAGCGCTTGCAGAGCATGCAAACACGAGGCCCTGGGCTCAACCCCCAGTACTGCAAAAAATAAAAAATAAAAAAATAAAAAAAACCAAAAATACTGTTTTCTGGAATTTTTAAAATTCACTGACACTGACCTGGAAGAGATGGTCAAAGACAGGAGTGTGTGTGTGTATGTGTATAAGGGTGAATGAATGGGGCTGGGGCTGTAGCTCAGTGATCCAGTGCTTGCAGAGCATGCAAACACGAGGCCCTGAGTTCAACCCCCAGTACTGCAAAACAAAACAAAACAAAACAAACAAACAACAACAACAAAAAAAAAAAACGGTTAATGAATGGAGTTGCTGCTATATAACAGGTAAAATAAAGGATTTGTTTATCAGTTAAGGCACAAGTTAAAATCCTAACTAATTCCAGTATTTATTCATTGTTTTAGTGCAAGTAGATAACTTCAATTGTCTCCCCTGTAAAATGGGTGTACTCTTAAACTCTTAGCACAGAATTTAGCAAAAATACACAGAGGGGATGATCAATAAATGGCAACTATCATCATCCTTATCATAATAATAACAACTATTCTTTTTAACAATAAGCTCAGAAAAATTTTTGTGGAATCCATGGTCCACTTCCATAGTTTTAGAAATTCTATAAGCTTTTGGTTCTTTTATTAGTGAACCTTCCATTTGGCTAGTGAATTTTTACACCTGTTAACTTCAGGGTCAGGACTCCAGTTTTTGAAATGTGTAGAGATCTCATGCCATAGTGATTGTAAACCAGGAGTCCAGACCCATGGGTCATGGATCTGAGGGTAGGCCAATTTGTTTTGCACCCAGGTCTTCAACTGATCATTCTTAGTGCCTAATAATGCTGCTGCTCAATGTAACTGGGAGTTATTGAGGTTATACTCATTTGTCAATTTGAATGAGTAAGAAAAGTATTCATTGTCAGAACTTCGAGACAAGAGGGGGCCCAGGAAGTGCTGTGTGACCTTGGGATGGGCATTTTATTTCCCTGACCTTCTGTTTCTTTATTGATAGAATATGGGAGATGTGTTCTTGTTAGGTGCTGTCTTGTTGTTCTGACTCATAGTGACCCTATGTGCAACAGATGAAACACTCCCCAACGCTGTGCCATGCCCAGCACTGTCAGTGCTTGTCTGCTATTCATAGGGTTTTCAGTGGCAGATTGTTTGAGGAGTGGGCTGCCAGGTCCTCTTCCCTAGCCTTCTGCACCTGGTATTCCCAGGCCGCCTCCCATCCAAGGACTAACCAGGCTGACCCGGCTTAGCTTCTGAGATCAGGTGGAATTGGGTGCCAGGGTGCTATGGCTGCAGACATGGGAGATGTATTAGTTTTAAAAAATTAGGAAATATTTCAAGCAGAAAATCATAGAGAATAATGTAGCAGTCACATATGTACCTACCACTCATTTTAATAAATCTTATTATTTTGTCACATTTGCTCCTTTATGTTTGAAGATACTTTCAGCCTCTCCCCCAAATCCCTTCATAATCCCATTCTCCTCTCTTCATCTCCGGAAATAATTGTTGTCCCATTATGGGAGTTTACCCTTCCCGTGTATATTTTATACTCTAACTGCTTTGGCCACACACGATGTGTAGCATTATTTTGCTTGTCTTTACACTTCAAATAATTGGTATGACTATTCTTATTGTTCTTCAATTTACTTGTTAAAAATGTGATGTCATGTTTCTGAGGTTAATCCATGTGGATACAACCTGGTTCTAGTTTGTTCTGTATAATGTCCCAGTAAATGAATGTGCCATGTGATTTAGCCATCCTTCGATGATGTTGCTCAAGGCAGAAAAATGTCAAGGTTTCCTCTGGTTTGAACCTTCCTGAATTTGGCATAAAAATGTGATTTTTTTCTGAAGATTTGTACAAATCTTGGCTTTTACGATTGCTCTCAACAGTTTTTCTCAAATGGTAACTTGAGGGCAGGTGAGGTCACCAGAAGCCTGGTCTCTGTTGAGGTAATTACTGTGTTAGTTCTTGGAGATGCTCTCTCTCTGTTTTCCACTGCTATAACAGAATATCACAGACTGGGTAACTTACAAACCAAAGAAACTTATTTCTCGCAATTCTACAGGCTGGGAAGCCCAACGGGATTATGCTGGCACCTGGTAAGGGACTTCTTGCCGCACCATGCTGTGGTAGAGGACATTACGTTGCAGACAGGACACAGGTGAGAGAGCTCATGTTTAGAGCAAAGCCAGTCCTTTGATAATTAACCCACTCCCACAATAATGGTGCTAATCCATTCGTGAGGGTGGAACCCTCATGGCCTCACTTCTTAAATGCTCCACCTCTCAATACTGTACAATGACAATTAAATTTCAGCAAGAGTTTTGGAGGGGACATTCCAACCATAGCAGGCTGGATCACACTGTGAATAAACACACAGACTTTGGAATTGCTCACACTTTGTTTTACATCCTAAATTTCCCACCTGCGTATTGTGTGATCTTGGGCAAATTATGTGACCTCTCTGAATGTGAATTTCTTCATCTTGAAGGTAGGGAAAACATACTTCATATGGTTGCCATGAATTTTTTTTGTAAAAAAGATAATGCATATTGCTGTTTAGCAGCATGCCTACCACCTAGTAATTGCTTAATAAACTGATAGAACATACAGTGTGTATGTGTGAGTGTGTGTGTATGTGTGTGTGCCAGAGAGAGAGAGAGAGAGAGAGAGAATACCATTGCTCTGCCAGGACCAGCGTGCATGTTTACTCTGCTCCTCAAGCTATTTCTAGCCTAACATAATGCCTAGCACATAGCTGGTACTTAATAAATATTTGCTTAAGAAAGTGAATAAGTAAGTATATAAATATATGTGAGAATATTGGAGAAATATATTTTCCAGTAGGACCAATGGCAGGTAATGTATGAAACGACCACAGAGAAGTTTTTCAGTGCTTCCTGTTAGGAGGGGGTGACACAGAAAAGATGAGAACATTTTTCCAGAAGATCCAATATCGTGTCATATAAACTCGTCGTTTCTTTCAACCTAAGACCGTCTTGCTGAAGGTGTAGGCACAAAATGGCCCCCAACGTAGCCTACAGCTTAGATATGACCTACAATTTCCTATTCGTCGCTTCCCTCCTCCATCCTGTCTGATCAGCCTTCACCCAGCCCCGACTCAGCCTGACTTCTCAAGTGAATGGCCACGTTTACATGAGAGCAGCAGGCACTTCCTGGCTGGCTCCTTTCAGACAAGGAGCCTCTGTTCGCCTTGGGACTAGGGAGCAAACAGCCTCTGACTGTCCCAGCTGGTGAGCAACAAGCGCTAGCCCTGGGACAGAGACTTTATGGACATATTTTTGAGTACTGGAAGGAAGCAAACCAATAGGTCATGATATTGCCAGCTTTTTAAAAAGCCACACTCAGCAATAATGTATATGGGCTAATATTTAAGAAAATAAAACATGTCTATCTGGAATTCCTTTTAAGCGGCTGAGAGTTTGCAAAGGTGTGTCATTTCTAAATAAAGCCCTTTCCATGGGAGGTCATGCTGAATAATGGCGGATGATTGTTACGGTTCTGACTTACTTTGGAGATTATGTTTATGCCCATTTCAAGCCTTTAAAAATCCCATATATACATTTGAGATACTAGTTTACTTGACGTGTATTAAAAAAGAAAAGCAGCAGCAGAAGAGGAAAACGAATGTTTCTGCTCGGTTTAGAGGTTAGTAAATTGAGTGTGGCTGGTTTGTGGTCATTGGTTTGCTTAGCTGAAATGGATTCAAATCCCTGCTTTGAATCAGCTTTGGCCTGCCTGGGGGTCAAATGGAGGCCTTTTGTTACAACCAGAGAAGTGAAGGAATGACAAGTATTATAGGATTGTAGGTTGCTATTGTCTCACACAGGAGCTTTCAGAGCCTCGTTTTTTTCTGTTGAAGGAAAAGCTGGACAGAGAGAGAGAGAGAGAGAGAGAGAGAGAGAGAGAGAGAGAACTCTAAGGGCAAGGGGGAGAGGGCGTGCCAAAAGAGGAGAGGGGGAGAGCCTGGATGGACGGGTGCAGCCATCAGGCCTGGCTGTCCCTCACTGCTCCCATCCCCCACCCCACTAACCCATTGCCTCTTCGCTGACCTAGAGACAGAATATAAATGAACGCTTTGCCAGTACAGGACACTAACTGGCAGTGGCCTGCTTGAGCTGAGGCCATTTTCTAAGCAACTCACTAATCAGAAATGACTAGGGCTCTGGAGAGATTGCGTCCTGCCTTGGTTCCACCTTCCATGCTAATGAAGAAGGCAGTGAGGTGGATAATTAAGGGCAGTGATGTGAATAATTCCAAACTGATCATTGAAAGGTAATGAAATGCATTAGGAGTTTGGGGGACAGCAGGTTTCCCATGCCAGACATGGCTGTTTTATGATAAAATGAGTTTGCCATTGCTAACTGCAGAGCAGCTGACTCTGAGAAGAGCCAGCCTGGGAAGGCAGGGGCTGCAGGGAGGAGCTGATTAAGAATCCATGCAGCCAGCATAACTGCACAGGGAGGCCCTTGGGATAGGACGGGATCATGAGGGAAAAAAATGAAGAAGCATGCAAAGTGAATATTTTGGCTAGCTATAGCAACATAGAAAACAAACAGAGCTAACCATTTTCCAAAATTTTACATATGTGGAAGAAAGACTAGAAGGAAATTTACTATTAAGAAGGTTAATGGCAGTTGTCTGGGTAGAAGAGTTGTAGGTAATTTCCTTTATTCTTTCTTTTATTATTACTTTTCCAAATTTTCTTGTATTAACTTTTTGTTTTCACAACAGAAAAGATGAGCACATTAATAATAGAATTTGGCATGGCATAATTCTTCTCCAGGATGGACATGAGAGAACTGACATAATGCTAACTGTTTGGTTAAGGTGGATGGGCAATGGAGTCTAGGTAGACTGTTTTACTGCAGAAGTTGTTAGAAGTCCTAGCAGTCTCTCTTCCAGATAGAAATATTTCCTCTGTGAAATGCACACTGTACATGAATCTCTGTGGCTCTGCTTTTCTGAAAGTTTAGGTGATGTTTTTAGAGACAGCAGCTTTTTGGCTACTGTGTTCTTCTTACATTCTTCTTGAACTTTGCCAAGTTCAAAATAAAATCCACATTTTCTTCTATATATATATTTTTTATTTTTGTGGTACTTGGGAGTTGAATCCAATACTACTTGTATTAGTCTGTTTTGTGTTACTATAACAAAATACCCAAAGCTGGGTAACTTTATAAAGAAAAGTGCTCTATTTGGTTCACAATTGTGGAGCTTCAAAGGCATGACACTGGCATTGACTCAGTTTTGAGGACATTATGATGGATGGAATCATAATGGCAAGAGAGATATTACACTGCCACACTGGGGATTAACACAATGTCCTCCAAGGTCAGTGCCACCAATGACCTAAGGACCTCTCACTAAGATTCACCTCTTAAATGTTCCACTACGTTAGCATCACCACGCTTAGGACCAAGCCTTCAACACATGAACCTTGGAGGACAAACCACATCCAAAGCATAGCATCACCATATTTAGTAGCTTCATGGAACTTACTCCTACTCATGTTTCTTTCTCATCTTCTAATTTTAGAACTAGTTATGAACATTGCCTATTAAAATTAAGTGGACTCCTTATTTCATTACATCAGGGCACTGGCCAAGCTGTGGGGTTTATGGTAGCTAGCTGGAAGAAGAGTACTGATTATTTCTCATTCTTACTCATTGAGGCAAATATAGGAGACCTGATAGTGAATTATTTATTTTGTAAATATTTTTTATTTAGTGAAGGTAATTTTCCAAGTTCAAAATAAAATCTACATTTTCTTCTACATATTTTTTAATTTTTGTGATACTTGGGAGTTGAACCCAAGGTCTCATACATACTTTCAAGTGCTCTACCACTAGGCTGCATCCTGAGCCCATTTTTAATTTTCTTCTTTTGGGACAAGTTCTCACTAAGTTACCCAGGCTGCCTCTGGCTTTAAACTTGTAATTCTCCTGCCTCTGCCTCCTGAGCTGCTGGGATTACCTATGTGAGCCACCAGGCCCAGCATTATTTTTTGATTTTTAAACATAAAATCTGCTATTATCTGAACTTTTGTGTCCTTCCAAATTCATATGGTCACAAGGATAACCCCTGTTTTGGGCCTGAAGAAACCAGAGTTCTTCCTCTTCACAGTGTGAGGACACAGTGCAAAGGTGCCAAATGGACTTTTCCAAATATTGAATGTGCTAGGGCCTGGATCTGGGACTTCCCACCCTCTAGAACTGTGAAAAATAAATTTCTGTTGTTTATAAGCCACTCAGTTTATAGTATTTAGTATAGTAGCCTGATAGCTGGGATTTAGCTCAGTTGGTAGAGCACCACTCTGCAGTCTCTGAAGTCCCAAGTTCTATTTCCAGCACTGCAAAAATGGGAGAAGGACATGGCAACCCACTCCCAAGGCAATCCCGAAACAATCTGCCATTGAAAACCCTATGAGGGTCACTATGAGTCGGACATGACTCGACAGCACCTAACAACAACAACAACAGTAGCCTGAATGGACTAAAATAAAATCCTTAGGAATTCTTTGAACACATCTTCTCATAATGTTGCTGTTGTTGTTAGGTGCCATCAAGTCGGTATCCAACTCATAGCAACCCTCTGTACAACAGGGGAAACACTATTGTCAGTGCTTCTCTGCTGTTCATAGGGTTTTCAGTGGCAGATTGGTTTTTGGGAGGGAGTTGCCAGGTCCTTCTCCCAAGCCTACAGCACCTGGTGTTCCCAGGTGGTCTCCCATCCAGGTACTAACCAGGCCCGACCCTGCTTAGTTTCTGAGATCTGACGGGATCGGATGCCACAGGGCCACAGCTGCAGGCTAATGTTGCTGTAGATACTGAATTTGTCATATATATGTGCTGCTGTTGGCCATGACCTTGTTTAGGTCTGGATGTTTACTTATTGTGCATTGCTGGACTCTCTACCTGAGTTGAGTTTATAATAGTATTTACTGAAATCTGAAGATATTGTTGGGATTTTAAAGTCCCATCCTAATAGTTCAACATATATATTTCCTCTCAAGTATAATCCTTTCATGATTCTATATGTTGTTGTTATTGTTAGGTTTTCGACTCATAGCAACCCTCACAGGGTTTTCAATGACTGATTGTTTTCGGGATTGCTTGGGAGTGGATTGCCATCTCCTTCTCCTATATGATTCTATATGTTGTTGTTGTTAGCTGCCGTCGAGTTGGTATCCAACTCATAGCGACCCTCATAGGGTTTTCAATGGCTGTTTCGGGATTGCCTTGGGAGTGGATTGCCAGGCCCTTCTCCCATTTTTGCGGTGCTGGGAATTGAACTCAGGGCCTCAGAGACTACAGTGCAGCGCTCTACCAACTGAGCTAAATCCCAGCCCATGATTCTATATAGCATAACCTAAAGAGCGAAAGCAACAATATGCATTTCAAAAGTTAAGAGAATTAAGTAAGATGTGTGAAGTGATTACTGGTAGTATAGTGCTTGACAGATAGTAAGCACTGTATGGATATGTTAGGCAGGTGCATGACAGTTACAAACTTCACCTGGCAGAAGCCAAAAGACGCTTACCACACTCAGCCCTGCTGAGGACTTCCCTATGTACACAAAGTCATGTTTATGCTCTCACACGTTGCCCCTTGACTACTGATGACTGGATCAGGGGAAGGTCCTGGGCCTGGGAACAGTCATTTTATAAGTTGGATAGCAGCTTATGACAGTATACCTGTCTGCCTGTCTGGAATAATAGTGGCCAGCCTACTCACTCATGTCCTCTTGCCACGAGCTGGAACTCTTGACGTACTTGGAGAGTCTGTGAGCAGCAGCCATGGAGTGTGATTCGAGAACAACTGAGCCACTGAAGGAGCTGTACTTCTGTCTGCCTGGTTCCTTTTCTTCTTCCCCATTTCCTCTGGAAACAGACCCAATGTCCCAGCCACAGCCACCTGAGCCAGCCCGAGGCCTGCCATCAGATCTTCTGAATTGAGCTCTTTCTTGGGGGGCAGGAGGTCCTGTGGAACCAGGCATGCATGTGCATGTGCACATGCACATGACCATGACCATGCCTGCAGGGCTGGGCGGCACTTCCGTGGGAAGTGGCCAGCTGCAAACAGAGTGGGGCTGGGGAGGGCCCATGACCAAGGAGAAGGCACGTCTGCCAAAGGCAATCAAATTAGAAGAGAATTTATACCTGTCTCGGCTAATAAAAGAAATGAGGTCCTAATGTGGTCCCTGCAAGGGATTGGCTGCCCTATTGAGTACTGGCTGAAAATTCTTGGCCTCATTCACCTTGTAGATGGAATTTCTCCAAGAAGGACCATAGCCACAGATGCTTTATAGATGGGTTACTCTGTATTTGGTGAGTGTCTAAATGATATCAAAGATATCAGTGGTAGAGTGCTTGCCTAGCGAGTGTAAGGCCCTGGGTTCAATCCCCAGCACCTCAAAACAAACAAACAAACAAACAAACAAACAAGCAAACAAACATTCCAAAAGATGGAAACTCTAAAGGAAAAGATGGATATATTTGAATAAATAAAACTTATGTAAGTAAACTGTTATTATAAATATATGTGCCTGCAGCTGTACCACTGTGGCATCTGATCCCATTAGATCTCAGAAGCTAAGCAGGGTCGGGCCTAGTTAGTACTTGGATGGGAGACTGCCTGGGAACACCAGGTGCTACAGGCTTGGGAGAAGGACCTAGCAACCCACTCCCAAAAAACAATCAGCCATTGAAAACCCTATGAATAGCAAAGATGAACTGATAATAGTGTTTCATCTGTTGTACATAGGGTCACCATGAATCAAACGCAGACTCAATGGTACCTAAAAATAACATAAATATATGTACATATTAATAAATGTATATTTATTAGACACATTATTTATTGTATACATTATAAGTGTGAATGTATTATATAGTATCTATTACTTATTATAACATAATATATAAGTAAATCAAATATATATAAATGCATTATAAGGCAAATGCTAACCTAAAAATGTCCTTGAAATAGATATTTTTGATGCTGCCAGCTATGGCTGACTATCAATACTACATGCAATTTTTTTTTCTTTCTATGTTAGGCCAATCCAGACAACCTTCTCCATGAAGTAACAGGGTATTGACTAATCTCTTATGTCCTACTCCATCTGAGCAACAAAACCCTACATCAGTCTAAGCCTACTGGGATTGGGAGAAGTTAAGTATTTGGTTTTTGAACATTTTCTTGTCACTTCTCTGATATACTATTTTCAAATAGGACTTTCTGATAATGTATATTGAGGAGAACTTTGAAACATAAATTTGTTTTGTATTATTTGCCCTTCCTGGGGTACAACCACAAAACACTGCCCAGTGGGGGATGATGGATGACTTCATTTCCCATGTCTCCCTGGCTCTGAGTCAAATAGCTGGAAGAAAAATTACTATGACTCCTAGCAAAAATAATTATTCTACACAAATATGGACTTTAAATGAGCTCAGGTCACAGAAAGCTTAACAATGCCCACTTTTTAAGATACTACCTTCTAATGTATGAGAATTAATTAAAACCCCTGAGTTTTAAATTGACAACATCTTTTCCCAGATTTGATTACCCCTGTGACCCAGGAACATCCCTTAGTTATAGATCTACCTCATAGAATGAAAAATCTTTGATAATAAAAAATAATACAAGCCTATTATTCTACTTTGGGAATGTGCTAGACCTTGTAATTTCATCCACAACATCACAGAACTTAAACAGCATTGAAAAATAAACTATGAACTGGAGGAGAGAAATTCCATTTTAAGTAAAACAGAATATACACTCAGAGAAATTCTCACTGATGGTAACTGTCAGAATATTCTTGAATAAAAATATTTAAAAGGCATAAAGAAAACTGGAATGAAACAGGGTAAAGCATCATCACTTCTTGTGGATAGGTGGATTTTTCATGATGGAAACCTTTGGCTGCTCCCCTTTAGTTAGGGCTCTTAGTGCCAATGTCTGGGAAGATTCCTGGGAAGGGGAACAGAAAGCCAATCACAAAGGTGAAGAAAGCCATCATTCTGGTTACCTTGTGTAATGAACTACCTGAAAACTTAGTGACATGTCTCCAATTCATTCTTCAGGCTGACATTGTCGGAAAAGCTGGGAGTTGTTATTGTTAGGTGCCATTGAGTCAATTCTGACTCATAGCAACCCTATGTACAACAATACAAAACACTCCCTGACACTGTGCTATGCCTGGCACTATGTCAGTGCGTCTCTGCTACTCATAGGGTTTTCAGTGGCTGATTGTTTTTGGAGATTGCTTCCAGAGTGGATTGCCACATTCTTCTCCCATGTTTGGGATGCTGGTGATCAAACCCAGGGCCTCAGAGAGCTCATAGCTGAACTCTACTAACTGAGCTAAACCCCAGCCGGGAGTTATGAGGCATCAATCTCCATGTGTTTCTTCACATGGCTACCTTGGGCTTCCTTACAGCATGGAAGATCTCAGAGCAATATATGCCATTGAAAACCCTATGAGGGTTGCTGTGAGTCAGACTCGATGGCATCTAACAACAACAACAATAACAACATATATATATATATGTATATATGTATGTATATATGTATATGTATATGTATGTATGTACGTGTGTGTGTATGTATGTGTTTATGTATGTATGTATATATATATCTCCACTCTGGAACACTCTGGAAGAAGCCAGTTATCCACTATATATATAGTGGAGATATATATATATATATATGTATGTGTGTGTATGTATATATATATATATATATATATATATATATATATATATATATATATCTGCAGCTGTAGCCCTGTGGCATCAGATCCCGTCAGATCTCGGAAGCTAAGCAGGGTCGGGCCTGGTTAGTACCTGGATGGGAGACTGCCAGGGAACACCAGATACTGCAGGCTTGGGAGAAGGACCTGGAAATCCGCTCCCAATAATCAATTTGCCATTGAAAACCTTATGAAGAGCAGAGAAGCACTGACAATACTGTTTCGCCTGTTATATGTAGGGTCGCTATGAGTCGGATACTGACTCGATGGCACCTAACAACAAATATATATATATATATATATATATATATAGTGGATGACTGGCTTCTTCCAGAGTGTTCCAAGCAGCCATGGTGGAAATTGCCAGTTTTGTTAAGGTTAAGTCCAAATCTGGCATGGTATCATTTCTGCCATTCTGTGTTGGTAGCAAGTGAGTCACAGGCCAGCCCAGATTCCAGAGGATAGAAAATGACCCTCACCTCCTGATGGGATGAATGTCAAAGGAGTTTTCTTTCAACTTTAATCTTCTACCACCATCAAGGTGACCTTATAGGGGGAAGAAGGACCAAAGTATGTGTCCCAAAGGACCGATGGGAAAGGATGGCTTTCATCTTCACTGTGCTTAACTCCATGGCTAGTGGTTTCTGCTTCAGTTACCTGAAAGGGATGTGAGGAATTTGGAGATGTTTCAGAGAGAAGAGGGCCCTACAAGGATGACTTAAATGTTGGGAAGTCGTGTCGGTACAGAGGATTCATAGAGGTGGATTGATTTGGCCTGAAACAGGGATGGCTGGGGGAGGGGGTCACTGAGCTATCACTAAATCATCACCTTTAAATACATGCCAGTTGTCATGAAGTAGATGGATGACCGTAGAGAACTGAGCAGGAGTGGAGGGTTGGAATACTAAAGGATTTCAAGTCAAGATGGGGGCATCTCTAAGACCTAAAAGAAATTCCCTTTTCTGAAGCTGTTTGAAAGAAGACACATTTTATATGTCTGTAAAAGACTTAGAATTAGTTTTACTGGAGATAGAAATGGCAGATCAGATTGCTTCTTGCTTTCTCTTTCTTTCTTTTTTCCTTCCTTCCTTCCTTCCTTCCTTCCTTTTCTTTCTTTCTCTCTTTCTTTTTCTCTTTGCTTCTTTTTCTCTTTCTCTCTCCCTCCCTCCCTTGTTTCCTTCCTCCCTCCCTCCCTCCCTTCCTTCCTTCCTTCCTTCCTTCCTTCCTTCCTTCCTTCCTTTTCTAGCAGAATATTTTCTTTCAAATGAAATCTTACATAAAACAGATGAAAAGTGCTGTTGTTTGGGTTGAGGTAAACACATGACCGAGGCTACACTTGTCTTCCCAACCGTCTTCTTCCCAAGTGGCCCCTAAAGTCACTGTGAAACACAAAGACCCTGCAAAAGAGAGTTTGAAAATAATTCATACTGATAAGAGTTTCTTAACTGTTCTGTAAAAACTGTGGACACATGGGAATTTTTGTTTTTGTTTCTCTTTTTCAAACTAAAGTTAGGCCTTGAGGGTTTTGTGAAATTGCTGAATCCTTCCCATGTCCAAATTTATAAGATTATGTTATTTCTGAGCTCAAGTTCTATCATTTTGGTGTATTGTCAAATGACACTCTTGTATACACTTGCTAGAAGTACTAAGTGCACTTAGTACTTGTTGCTAAGTGTACCATAGGGTAAGGAAAGCAATCATTAAAATGTTTCATCATTTGGTAAATTTAGTTCATTTACTGGACTTTCTTTCAAATGAAATTAACATTTTACTTTGTTAACAGTTCAATTTCATTAATGGTCAATGAAATTAAAGATTTACTTTATTAACCCTTAAATAAGGTCTTTGTGAAGCCAAACGTGGTGGCTCATACCTGTAATCTCAGTGACTCGGGAGGCAGGGGCAGGGGTTTCAAAGACAGAGATCGCGGTTTCAAAGCCAGAGGCAGCCTGTGTAACTTAGTGAGACCCTGTCTCAAGATTGAAAAAAAGAAAAAAAAATGGGGTAGGAGTACCAGCTCAGTGGTAGAGTACTTGTAAAGTATGTGCAAGGCCCTAGGTTCATCTGCCCAGTACAGCAACAACAACAAAATAATAATTATAATAATAAAATAATAAAATAAAAATAAAAGTCCTTTGTGAAAAAAAGAGTCTTAATATCGCCCTTATGTTACTATCCAAATAGTTTTATTAATAACTTTTTTACTTTGGGTTTACAGCCATAGCACCCTGGCACCTGATCCTGCCTTATCTCAGAAGCTAAACAGTGTTGGCTTGTTTAATCCTTGGATGGGAGACCACCTGGGAATACCAGGTGCTGCAGGCTAGGGAGAAGGACCTGGCAATCCACGCCCAAAGATATCTACCATTGAAAACCCTATTAATAGCAGAAAAGCACTGACCAGAGTGCTGGGCATCACACAGTGTCAGGAAGTATTTTTTCTGTTGTACATAGGGTCGCTATGAGTTGGACTTGACTTAACAGCACTTAACAACAAACAACATTTTCTTTGGAGTATTCTAGCAGCATTTTAATAAACATATGTTGTTTGTCTTTTGAAACCATGGAGCCCAGAGAGGCCTTAATTTAAGGTCCTCTTATCTCAGTTTCCGAGTGCTGGGATTACAGGTATGTGACCATGTCCAACCATAAGATTTCATGGTTGATACAACTTCAGGTTTCAAGATAGTGAACTGAGTGCCTGCTCCATACCTCTCTTACGAAGGAGAGATAATTGATAGAAAAAAGATACACAACTGCATTGAAAAGTCAAGTACTGTAATATTGGATTTGTGAGTACTATCACAAACATAAAACAGAATGAAACAACAAAGTAGAAATGCAGGGATGTAAAAAGCTTACTAAGCACATTCCAACAAAAAGAAACTATTGCAACATTAATATCAAACAAAATAGATTAGCACCCTACATCCAATCCCACCTGATCATGGAAGCCAAGCAGGGTCATCTTGGTTAGTCCTTGGATGGGAGATCACCTGGGAATACCAGGTGCAGCAGGCTACGGAGAAGGATTTGGCAATCCACTCCTGAAACAATCCGCCACTGAAAACCCTAAGAATAGCTGAGAAGCACTGACAATACTGCTAGGCATGGCACAATGTTAGGGAGTGTTTAGTTCTGTTGTACATAGGGTTGCTATGATTTGGACCCGACTTAATGGCACCGAACAACAATGACAAGGTTTCAAGGTGAAACATAATGAAAGGGTTGAAGAAGTCAGTCTTTACTGACAAAAGTAACCATTCACTAAAAGAATATATCATGAGGTTTTTGCTTGCTTGTTTGCGTTTTAAAATATGGTCTCGCTAGGTGCACAGGCTGCCTCTGGCCACAGAGTTGCTATCCACAGAGTTGCTATCCTCCTGGCTCAGCTTCCCAAGTCACTGGGATTACAGGCGTGCCCCACTGTCCCTGGCTACATCATGAGTTTTTATGCACTTGATGGTGAAGCTTTGACATGCAGATAGGTTTGAGGACTTATATTGTAACATTGTCTATTACAAAACATAGAATCTAAAAGAACTGAAAGCTCATCAATTCGTGGTTGGCTAAATAAACTATGGAATATTAATACTTTGAAATACTTTTCAACACTTACAAAGAATGAAGTCAATCTATATAATAATATAGCTAGCTCTCTAAAATGTATTGTTTACCAAAGAAACCACTTTGTCCAAAGACATCATGGTTTAAAACCACTTGCATTAACAAACATTAAAGAGTACTATGTATTTTCTTTGTATACAGATATTTTTATATAAATAGATAAGAAAAAATTTAAAAAGAACACATACAAAAGATGTGATTGTGTTTACCTCTGTGGATGGGGAAAGAGGTGGATGAGGAAGGGATGTGCTTAATCATAAAGGACTTTAACATTATTGAAATGTTTCCATTATATATCAGGAATATTTATTTTTTATTATCTGTGTTATTAAACTTTTTAAAAGATTCCATGGTTTCATAAAGCCCTGAAAGCCCTGTACTAGTTGATGTGTAAAGATGATACACTTGACTGCAAGTAACAGAAAAGTTAATCCAAACAACAGGCTTAAACAGTAAGGGAGTTTATTATGCTGCATAAGAGGATATTCAGCTGGGTTGAGGGGTGATGAATTATAAAGTTCAAATATGTCATTGAAGAACCAAGTTCTTTCTATTTCTTTGCTTCAATGGATTATTTTCTTTCCATCCTTAGACTTCACTGGCTCCTTGGGCTAATAGCAAGATATTGGTAGCAGATGCAAACAAATTTGGAGAGCACTATGCTAATAAGCAAAGGTGGTTGTTGTTGTTAGGTGCCGTCAAGTCAGTGTCCAACTCATAGCGACCCTGTGCACAACAGAGGAAACAGTAGTGCCAGTGCTTCTCTGTTATTCATAGGATTTTCAATGGCTGATTGGTTTTTGGAAGGGGGCCACTGAGTCCTTCTCCCAAGCCTACAGCACCTGGTGCTCCCAGGAGGTCTCCCATCCAAGTACTAACCAGACCCAACCATGCTTAGTTTCCGAGATCTGATGGGATTGACACCACAGAGCTATGGCTGCAGGCAGAAGCGAAAGGTATGTAATGCTTATAATGTATCAGCATTTTGCATACATTAATTCATTTTCCCCACAAAACTCATTTTACAACTGGGAAAACTAGGGCATTGAAAGACTAAGGAATTTGCCAGAGGTTACATATTTTTAAGTGGTAGATTTAAACCCAGGCATTACCATACAGGAATAAGTTCACCTGATCTCTGGGCTCTACACCTGCTTTTCCTTGTTGCTTCCTGTCCTCCTTTCCTGTATTTTCCTGTAATCTCTCAAAAGAGAAAGGAAACTTTTCCCAGAACCCCTTCCAGCAGACAACTCTGTATCATACTGACTCATGCTTACTCCCGAACCAATAGGATTACCTTTGGTCCACATAGACCACCCCTGGGGTTCAAAGTGGGGTCAGCTTCCCCCAGGTACATTGGTGGATAGGGAAGCTAGACACATGGACCAAATCTGCCTTCTCTTTGGAAGGAAAAGAGGGTAGAGGAAGAGGGTTGATTTTAACCAGATAACCTACGATATCCAGTAAAGATAATACCTCCAAGTCCTTTGTAGTTCAATGAGTCATTCATTTGAATGCCTGTTATGTTGTGCACTCAAGTGAAAATTCCTGGCAAGCAGTTGGATATATGGTTCAAATCATGAAAAGAATCTCTGCTTGAGATATAGATCTGGGCTGGAGTTTCAAATCTGAGAATCACTAGCACATAGATTGTAGTTGAAGTTATGGACATGCAGAAATTCCCATAAGAGAGAGTGTAGAGGCTTGAGGGAAGCTGATTTACAACTAGATCAGTGTTTCTATCTTGCTCTGTTAGACAAAACATTTTCTTACCATTTAAAAAAAACTGCATTAAGTATACTTACCTGTTACTAATAAAATATTGATACATTTGTTTTTATAGTTTATTCTAAACATCATGATGCCTGTAGCCATACCACTGTGGCATCCAGTTCTGTCAGATCTTGGACGCTAAGCAGGGTCAGGCCTAGTTAGTAGTTGGATGAGAGACCGCCTGGGAACACCAGGTGCTGTAGGCTTGGGAGAAGGACCCAGTAGCCCCCTCCCAAAAAACAATCAGCCATTGAAAACCCTATGAATAGAAGAGAAGCACTGACAATAGTGTTTCCTCTGTTGTAGGTAGAGTCGCTACAAGTCGGACACCGACTTGACGGCATCTAACAACAACAACAAACAGCATGAAGACACTTTTTTTTTGCCAGTCCATGATGTTAAAGAGTTCAATAATCAAACTTTTGAAAGAAAAACTCCAAATTATCCTTGACTAAATAAATAGAAGAGATGAAGTAATCTAGCACTATGGCCAGTAACAGTTATGCCTTGGTATATTGCACTTATCAATTTGCTTTGTATGTGTTTTGTCCTCAGCAACCTAGGAGGTGACTCCTCAGAGTGTGTTAGTAGGGCTAATCAACAGGCTTCATATCGCACAAGCTTCTTTCAACTGAGATCTAGCTCTGGTTCACATTGCAGTCCAACATGGCAGCGTTGATCCTTTCTCCTAGCAGCTCTATCAAACCTTTTGGCCTTGAAATTCTCCACTCAGTCCTCAGCATTCAGCTAACAGATGAAGGAAAAGAGAAAGAGCATACAGGATTGCATGGAAGTCCTCTGGGCCTGGCCCAGAGGTGGCAAATATTGCTTCGGACTCATATTCTATTCCAAGAACCTAGTCACATGACCCTAGCTAACTACAAGGAATTCTGGGAAATGTAGTCTAGCTGTATGTCCAGGAGGAGGAGGAAGAAAACGGGTGGGTTGGTCCACTATGGATTAAGTGAAACATTTCCATCATGTCAATTTTAATGTTTTTATTTGGGACCTATCCTATATCTTGTTCTTCTTTATAAGAGACTTTGCTTATGCTATGCTCTTCCTCACTGAGTACAGCTTGGGGATGACTACTAGCTCATATTTCTATTTATTCACACTCCCTTGATTTTTGCTCTTATTATTTCCAGTTGTTCCCTTCTTTCTTTAGAATTCTCTTTCATCTGTTTTTCAGAACTGAATTTCAGTAAGAATTCATTTCCTCTCCCCTCCATGGCATCAGTAAAATTTTTCTGTGTTTCTTCAAGGTTTTGTGTCTTGTTTTGTTTGAGATACAGTCTTTCTCTGTAGATGAGGCTGGCCTGGAACTCACTCTGTAGCCCAGGCTGGCCTCACACACAGTAATCATCTAGCTTCAGCCTCCCAAGTGCTGGGATTCCAGGTGTGCGCCGCCACTCCCAGTTTATCTTGGAGTTCCTATGTATACATCAGCTATTTTTACTCATTTTCAAACTTTTAAATTTTTCAGTAAGTGATCAACATTCAAAAATATATTACATTATTTGGTTCACTCCATAAAACCTCAAAAATACATATAAATTGTAGAAACGCTGCAATTAAGGTCAAAGTAGGTTACTTGTGCTTAACATTATGAGTTACATAAATTATAAGCTTAATTTTAAAAAGACTAAGTAAATAAATGCTCAGAAACACAAAGAATTCTTGATAAACAAGTCATTATGTACCTGTCAACTGTCATTGTTAGCATTTAAAAATTAACCAGTATGGTTTTCATGTGATCCCAGCATGATTAGGTAAAAACCACACCCGGCTGATGGGTGGGGAACTATCCCTGAGCTTTTCAGGTATATTGATATTATTTTTTCCATTGTTGTCATTACCATCAAGATCACAAGGTGCTTAGGGACACATTCAGCCACAGCTGTTGTGATTAATTATACCCTGATAGCCTCAAGAGACAAGCCTCAGCAGTGGCCAGCTTAGTCCCAGGGAGTGACATGTCCTGACAGGAGGCACAGTGATCTTTGGGGCCCCTCCCTGAAGACAATCAGTAGCGTAATCGGGTGGGGCTGGGGCCTAGCCTGGCCTTGGGCTGGGGCTGGGCCTGGTGGTGGCAGTCTCTTCAATGCCAGGCTTTTCATTGGCTTCCCTTTAAGCAAAGTGAAGCAGGCTGGGAACCATAAACAGAATACCTGACCATTAGCTGCCATTTTACAAGAGTGCCTCCAAGGGCCATCAGTTAGCATTATGTAGGAAGAGGCCTATCTGCCCACACCACAGCCAGCAGGCTTGGTGGCTACAGCCCTTTCGGGATAGAGCTAGAGCTGCAGTGTTTGACTTTGCTGAAAACTGTGACCCTAGTCTGCCTGAGGGGCTGGGATTTAGCTCAGTTGGTAGAGCACTGCTCTGCAGTCTCTGAGGTTCTGAGTTTGATTCCCAGCACCACAAAAATGGGAGAAGGACATGACAATTCATTCCTGAAACAATCAGCCATTGAAAACCTTATGGGGGTCGCTATGAGTGACTTGAAGGCACCTAACAACAACAAGTCTGCCTGAAGTTTGATCAACATTTTACTGCTCACGCCATGTTACACAAGGGGTGTGTAATATCTTAGGTTTTTATATTTTTAATATGTTTAAGTGACCTGTTTATGGCTTGCTGGGAGGCCAGAATTAGATACTTAACTGCTGTATAAAAAGAAATCTGGGCAGAATTGAATCTAATCTGGCCATCTGATTATCTGCTGGATCTAAGTGAATGTTCCTCACATTGTTCTTGCCACAATGGGGTAATTAATTAATGGCTCCACTACATGTTTGTGGAAAAACAAGGTTTGGGGTGAACCACTGCCAAACAACTGCCCAAAATGAAACATAAGACTTTATCATTTTATAATGTGTCTCATGGTAAATGTAAACTTTGTTCTCATGCAGCCAAGGACCTGGAGCAAAGTAGGAAACCAGGGGGAAATTGAGATAGAGACTTAGCAAACAGTTTCACAGTGTGTGCCAGGCCCTGGGGAGGAGGGCACCTGCCTGGCCGGGAGGCTCTCTTAAACAGGATTCCTCTGTGCCATTTCTTTCTAGATGAAGTCGGCCTGCTCTGACTCTGGATTGCATAAAATAGCCATTCAGTTCCCATTGACCACGTCACTGCTAAAGGTGAGCAAAAATAGAAATTGGTCTGGGTTGGAAAGGGAGACAGACAAGTGGAAAAGTTTTGCTTGGTCTCACGGAACATCAGCCACTCCTAAGGTTCTCAGTGCCAACATAGAAAAGTGCCTGTGAGTGAAAGGCTGTGGATCTGGTCATAAAATAAGAAGGACCAGCGGATCACAGGTCTGGCTTGAACGCTCCATAATAGCACACACAACTGCAACCTAGTAGAACAATACACACCAAAGGATGAGGTATAGCAACATGTGAGGTGACTGGAGGTGGGGTATGGGACATGAAGCAGAAGAGTTATGTTTTTCTGAAGTTTCCACTTATTCGTTAGGAATATACGTACAAAGCCAGCTTGAAAGTGATAATGAGAACTAGCCGGGTGTGGTGGCGCATGCCTGTAATCCCAGCGGCTCAGGAGGCGGAGGCAGGAGGATTGCAAGTTCAAGACCAGAGGCAGTCTGCCTAATTTAGGGAGACCCTGTCTCAAAAAGTAAAAAATGGCTGTGGGTGCAGCTCAGTGGTCCAGCACTTGCAGAGCATGCAGGCACAAGGCCCTGGGTTCAATCTCCAGTCCTGCAAAAAAAAAAAAAAAAAAAAAAGGAAATTGATAATGAGAACCTTAGAAAACAATCAGAGAATAAATGGAGACTGTCCTCAAGAGGAACCTTGGCTTTCAGAAGCAAAGAGGGTAAGGAAAGATCTATTCTTTCCCAATGTTGTTGTTAGGTGCTGTCAAGTCAGTATCCGACTCATAGCGACCCTCATAGGGTTTTCAATGGCAGACTGCTTCGGAATTGCCTCGGGAGTGGATTGCCAGGTCCTTCTCCCATTTTTGTGGTGCTGGGAATTGAACTCGGGACCTCAGAGACTGCAACGCAGTGCTATACCAACTGAGCTAAATCCCAGCCCATTCTTTCCCAATAGCTGAACAGAATTTTCATCCAGTAAAGTGGCACTGTAGTGAAAGGAAAGAAAAATATGCTTCTGGTTTTGCCCTTGTCAGATTAAGTGCACAAATCCAGGAGCCACAATGCCTGGAATGGTACCCTGCCCTGCCACTTACGAGCTAATTAATCTCTTTGGGCCTCAGTTTCCTCACTGGTAAAGTGGAGGAAAAATAATAACTCTTAGTTAATAAAGTTGTCATGAGAATTAAATAAGTAATTTATATAAGTCTTCATAATAGTGCCTGGCACAAGAGAAATGGTAAAATAAATCTTATTTATTGCAATAATCATCTTATTATCATCATCATTGTTATCAAATATCTTATTGAAACATTGTCATAGTCTGCTCCCTTATAGATGTTGCTGACTCTTTAATGTTGAATTTGGAAAAATAGGTGTAGCAATTTTTACTTTGCAAGGGTTGTTTATTCATAAGGTTAGAGCTAATGTATGTCAAGTGCCTAGAACATTCTCTTTTGAGAAATGGTTGGCATCATTTCTACCTTTAGTGAGCGTATTTCAAACAAATTTCAAACAAATTTCAAACTCCAAGCACTTACTACGTGATAGGCACCATGCTCATCTTACAGCACAGGGTATGGTCTATCTCAGGGCATGTTCCATGTGAATGTGAGAAGAATGTGTATCCTACTGTTGTTGGACAGGCTATTCTATAAAGGTCCATAACATCAAGTTGACTGATAGTGCTGCTCACGTTAACTCCGTCCTTATGGATTTTCTGCCTGTTGAATCTGTCAATTACTGGCAGAGGGATGTTGAAGTCCCAACTATAATAGTTCATTTGTCTATTGTTCTCTTTTGGATCTATCAGTTTTGTGTCACATCTTTGGATGCTCTGTATTGTATGTTTATCACTTTATATTCATTTCCTCATGTGATTTTCATGAAATCAGCATGGGTGAGCGAAAGATGTGCTCACTGAAGTTAGAGAAACAGAGTTTGCTCAAGTTTGTTCCAGTTGGAAAGGACAGAACCAGGTTTTGAATCAGATCTGTCTTAGACCAAGTCCATCTGGGCTACCAAATCCATCACACAGTATAATGCCATCGTCCAGAAATTTTAATTGCTGAACAATGGAAAATGAAATTTACAATACATATATGTATGTATACCTATATCTATATGTGTATCTATGGGCTGGTATTTAGCTCAGTTGGTAGAGTGATGCTCTGCAGTCTCTGGGGTCCCGGGTTCGATTCTCAGCACCGCAAAAATGGGAGAAGGACATGGCAATCTGCTCCCAAGGCAGTCCCGAAGCAATCAGCCATTGAAAACTCTATGAGGGTCGCTATGAGTCAGACATGACTTGATGGTACCTAACCACAACAATGTGTATCTATATCTACATAAAGTATGTGCTGTATTTGTGCAACAGTAGTTATTAAAATATGGGCTAAATATGGGAAACAAACAAAAGAACTAGTGGAGTTCATCTGAATTGGATTGAGGATAAAGGCAGCTGATGGAAGATACAACTCTCAATGTGAGACCAAATGTGTGTGTCTGTGTCTATCTTACCTTCTCCCCTCTGGCTCTTTGACTGACTTTATGTTCACTTCCTGTTCACTTCTGTTACATTCTGTCTCAGAGAACAATCCAGGCTCATCTGGAAGACCCATTAGTTCCAGTGAGCTAGCTGCCTCCACAAGGTGGGAGTTTGGGTATGACAGCTAGAAACAGGGCTGGCATGCCCCGCCCCCAAGGGTTGGGCTCTGCTTGGGCTGCTCAGGGAAATTCTGAGTTTTGTCTTTTGGGGGCAGTGGGGTGGAGTTGGAGAGGTGGATCATGAATCAGGATTTGGCTGGGCAGGTTCTGAGTCACTTATCTTCTGTAGATAGCGCCAAGGGTGCCTGGGAGCTGGGAAGCCACATCACCAAGATCTCCAACTGTCAGCAACTGTTAACTGGTTGTTTTTCCTGTAGCACCAATTAGTGTTCACCTGGATATTTTCACTTGGATACCTTTAAAACCCATTCTGTCTTAGGGTTGTCAAGTTACTATTTGGCATTTAGGTGCTGTAAGACATTGACTGTATTTATGTCGCCACTGGTGATTGTATCGGTACTAACTGTGTCATCCCCATGAATATCCTTAGAGTCTCTGGGTGAATAATGTGATTAACAAGCATAGAGTGTGGCCACCCAGCACACCTGGAGCCTCATTAGCCTGACTCTTCAGGTAATTTCCTGGGAGGGATCAGTGTAAATATCCTCCATGATGGCCTCTCTCTTGCCCAGTGATTTTCCCTGTCAGTGGGGAAGAGCAGCTGAGACCTGAAGTCCTGCTGTGGGGGACGGGTGGTGGAAGGATGATACATTTTTAATTAATAAACTTGTTTTGGGTTTTGAAAATTGATTTTTAATCAATACACAAGGTTTGTACCTCTTTATGGGGTATAGTGTGATGATTTGATACATGGATACAATGTGTAATGATCAAATCAGGATGATTGGCATTTCCATCTCCTTAAACATTTAGCATGGAGAAGGATGTAGCAGTCCACTCCTGAAAACAATCCCGAAACAATCCAACATTGAAAACCCTATGAGGGTCACAATGAGTCAGACCTGACTCTGTGGCACCTAATGCCAATAAACATGTAGCATGTCTTTGTGTTTGGAGTCTAAGAACTCCTCTCTTCTATTCTTCTAGTACTGTATATTATGAGAGGTTGGATAACAGATATCACACTACAGTTAGGAGAAGAACAAGTTTTCATTCTCTACAGCATTGTAGAGTGCCTGTAGTTTAATAAACTTTATTGTTTTAGAGCCGTTTTAGGTTCACAGCAAAACTGAGTGAAAAATACAGAGTTCCTGTACACCCATTTCCACACATGCACAACTTCCCCCACTACTAACATCCCATACCCCAGTGGCACACTTGTTACCCTTGATCAGCCTACACTGACACCTCATTATCACTCAAGAGTCCACAGTTTACACTAGCACGCACACTAGGTGCTGTATACTCTGTGGGTCTTGACTAATGTGCGATGACACACACCCACCAGTTCAGTACAATACAGAATAGTTTCACTGCCCTAAACACCCTCTGTGTTCTGCCTACCCATCCTTTTCTCCCACCTGAAGTTGAAGGAATTACAATTTTTATTTGTTGTTGTTGTTGTTGTTAGGTGCCATTGAGTCGGTATCCGACTCATAGCGACCCTCTGTACAACAGGGGAAACACTATTGTCAGTGCTTCTCTGCTGTTCATAGGGTTTTTAATGGCAGATTGATTTTTGGAAGGGGGTTGCCAGGTCCTTCTCCCAAGCCTACAGCTTCTGGTGTTCCTAGGCGGTCTCCCATCCAGGTACTAACCAGGCCCGACCCTGCTTAGCTTCCGAGATCTGACAGGATCGGATGCCACAGGGCTACAGCTGCAGGCCAATTTTTATTTAGCAAAGATTTATTTATTTATTATTTATTTTTTATTGCAGTACTTGGGGGTTCCACCCGGGGCTTCATGCATGCTTTGCAAGCATTCTACCACTGAGCTGCACCCCCAGCCCATGTTTTTATTTATTTTTCATCTTGAGACAGGGTTTCACTAAGTTATATAGGCTACCTATGGCCTTAAACAAACCTGTGATCCTCCTGCCTCTGCCTCCAAAATCATTGGGATTACAGATGTGAACCACCATGCCTGGCAGATTTTATTTTTTTAATGGACTGAGATAAATTTCTCCCTGGAGAGAAGACCTCAGGTGTCTTTCTGGATGGCCCATCCCTCTCCCCCTCCAGCCACAGAGGTGGTCGTGGTCACTGGGAGTAGGGTGAGAAGGTCACAATACCTGCCACGCTTTCCCTGTTTTCTGGGATCCTCTGATTTCCCAGCCATCTTGGTCCAAGAGAAGGCAATTCCCTATCCCCCGTAAAATCTGTCAGGAGAGACTATAGTGGGCTAAGGATATAGCTTAGTAGTACTAAGCAGATGACAGAAAATATTCCAACCTCTCCCCAACTTTCTAGAATAGAAAGAAAATGTAAATAGTAAATAGTGACACCATTATAGAAGCCAGAACTTACATGCTAACACAGCTAAGTCTGGACAGAGCCCCAGGGTCCCTTTATGGAGCCTTTCATTGCAAGGGCCCTGGGGTCCTTGCAACAGAGGATTTGGTCAGTGGCCCACGCTCACCACTTTCTTTGGCCTCCCATTGGCCCTGGCCTTTTTTTCCGTGAATTCTACTTTTTTTGAATGTAAGATCAAAAACTTAGATTCCTATTACTGCATAATGTGACACCAATTTTCTGCTCTTATTGTTGTTGTTGTTAGGTGCCGTCGAGTCAGTATCTGACTCATAGCGACCCTCATAGGGTTTTCAATGGCTGACTGTTTCGGGATTGCCTTGGGAGTGGATTGCCAGGTCCTTCTCCCATTTTTGTGGTGCTGGGAATTGAACTTGGGACCTCAGAGACTGCAGTGCAACGCTCTACCAACTGAGCTAAATCCCAGCCCTTCTGCTCTTATTACATTCCTTGTATTCGGATCTTTTGGCAAAAAGAGTAATTGTACCTATTCAGAGTTTGCTTTCACAGAGCACTCACTACAGGAGCTCTGTTGACTCATTTCATCACAACATTTTCACTATATCCCTCTTGTGCCCTGTTGGAGGCAAGTGTGATTGGTTTTGTCATCTCATTGATAAGGTGTGAGTCGAATGTGACTTGAAGGGACCTAACAACAAGATAATCAAACAGAGGTATAGAGCAGTTGAGGGACTAGGCCAGAGTCACCAGGACTGACCTGTTGTTAAGTTTGGATCTGGCTGCCTGGAGCTCTCTGAGCCCACCCTCTTAATTTCTACAACATGTTGGCATAGACCATCTGGTAGGTGCTACTGTCCACCAAAAGTCATGGAGTTAATGTTGAATACTTAGGAAACGGGAGCTGATGAAGATCTTAAGCAGCAACTCTGATTGCCGTTTCTTCATTCTTTCCCCCTCTACAACTCAGACATCTTAGCAGGACCAGCTATGTAATTTGGAGGGGCCCAGTGCAAAATGAAAACTCCGGGCTTCTTTAAAAAATTACTAAAAATTTCAAAATAGTGCCCGTGAAGTTGGTCCTGCATCCAGCCCTGACCTAGCGTGGTCAGTCTGTTCTTGCAGCATTTTGCCTCTGGAACTCTCTCACCCGATCTGGGATTCTCTCCATAAAATAGGGTTCAGGAAGTGGGCATCCAGATATTGCTGAGTTCCCATTGGTGGCATTTGCTTGTGGCCTGGGTCCATGAGGCAATGTTCATGTTGCCATAACCACGCTGGCAGCAAAGCAAGGTTACACACATCTTTAACAGTTAATATGGATTTTATTTGTTCCAAGTAAATAGTTGACAACATCTAGTTCAGTGGATTATGTGGGTGAAGTGGCCCAATCTAATGTCTCTCCAAAGAGCTAAAAAATAAAATGCACACTCATTTATTTTATTTAGTTTTTACGAAAAAGCTTCGGGTGCATGAAGAATGAATGCCTTTGAGGGCAATGGTCCTGGCTCTGTGTTCTTCTGTGGGGACCAGAGGCGAGTTTATGGCAGGCGTGGACATTTTCACATCAAAGCCCTAGGCAAGCACCAAGGTTTGCTCCAAGGAAAATCCTCTGGCACCAAGACAGGAGCTGGGAAGGGTGTGGCCCTGCCAAGCCGGCTATGCCTCAGGGCAGACTGCAGGCACAGCAGACAGCTGGGTCCAGAACCTCCCTGTGCAGGGCAAACTGGTCGGGGGAGATTACAGAAGGCGTGTGGGGACGTGCTGGAAAGCAGGCATCCCACACTGTCAGGGTGGAGACCCCTAAGGGGCTCAGGAAACCAGGGCAGGACCTGGGTGGGGTCAAACCCACAGGTGAATATCTGTAGGGCCTGCAGCTAATAATAATATTTAGCACTGCTGAGGCAGTCAGTGGGTGCCAGGCACAGTTCTCTAAGCACTTGACATGCACCAACAGATTCCCAAACTTGAGCATGTGGCACCGTGGCTTGTTAAAACACCGATCGCTGGGCTCCACCCTGGGGTTTCCGATTCAATGCCTGCTTTGGCTCTCTCTTCTTTCTAAAGCCTGTCCATCACCTTATGTCCTGTGTAGGCCCTTCCCTCTCTAGCACGTCTTCCATGCCTCAGTTATTTCTTCTCTGAACTTTTCTACCTTAACGTGTCTGAGTTAAGGACAAGGACTAGCTTTGGGTTTGAATCCTGGCTCCACCACTTATCAGTTCTGTGACTTTGTGCCTCCACTTCTCTCATAGGAAAAATGGAAATTATAACATAGTATCTATTTCACAGAATTGTGATGATCAAATGAGTGTGATGATTAAATATATATATTTCAGAACAATGTAAGAAATGTTACATATATAGATATATGTACATATATTTAACATTGATATGTGTATAATGCCTATAGCCATAGCCCTGTGGCATCCAATCCCATCAGATCCAGGAAGCTAAGCAGGGTTGGGCCTGGTTAGTGCTTGGATGGGAGACCACCTGGGAACACCAGGTGCTGTAGGCTTGGGAGAAGGACCTGGTAACCCCCTCCCAAAAATCAATCTGCTGTTGAAAACCCTATGCACAGCAGAGAAGCACTGACAATAGTGTTTCCCCTGTTGTACAGAGGGTCGCTATGAGTCGGATACCGACTCAATGGCACCTAACAACAACAACAACAACAATGTGTATAATATATGTGCATACATAATTTGTAAAGCAGTGTAAGAACTTATTATTTTATATTTTACTTCTCAGTTCTTAGCTATGATAAATCATTCCTTTTTCTTTGTGAAAATTATAACTAACTCTCAATACATATTGAAATGTTTTTATTATTAAATGCCATAGTGATAGGATCTGAGAAGGACACCCTTTGGGGGCCCAGGAAAACAGATGAGCAAAAGAATGCTGAAGGCAGGGAGACCTTGGCCTTTTATTTGGTTAAAGGAATGCCAATGGCGTCTGTTCTGCAAATGGGCTGTGTGCTAGAGGCTTCCCTCAGAAAAGGCAGAGGAAGGGAGTGGAGCAGATGCTGGAGAGGGGACTTGAAAGCTGGGGGATAGCAACTCCGCTGGCAGACAGAGAGAATGGTGTATTGCAGTCAGGTTCTGCAACAGATGGCAGCCAATATAAGCCTCTGCAGCCATGATCCAGCCAAGATCCAGCTTAGAGGAGCCTTGGAGCTCGGGAGGCCAATGCCAACCTAGGCAACACAGTGAGACCCTCATCTCAAAAAAAACCCCAAAACGATAAACAACAACCGCAACAAATCCAAACAAAACAAAATAAAAGAACATTATGAGAAGAAGCTTTCTCCCTCTGAAGAACAGAAACTGCATTAAGAACAATTTCTGCCTGGGGACAGTGGCTCACATCTATAATCTCAGTGACTCAGGAAGCAGAGGCAGAAGGATCATGAGTTCAAGACCAGACACAGCCTGCATAACTTAGTGAGACCCTGTCTTAAGATAAAAAGTAAAAAGTTGGGCTGAGGGTGCAGCTCAGTGGAACAGCACTTGCAAAGCATGCAAGTGTGAGCCTCTGGGTTCACCCCCCACCCCCGTACCATTTCTGGCCAGGAAATTTGCTCTGTACAATCTATTAGGCCAGAGAAATCCAAGCCTAGGGCTAGTTAAGAGTCATAGAATGTGATGGATCATGGAAGCTTCTGCATGGTCACTGAAGGGTGCCATGAAGCCCATGAGAGAAGGCTCCCTGGGAACAAGATAGGGTAGGTACCCTTAACTCAAGGAGCAGGCATCAAGACAGCAAGGATGATTGTGAGCAGGCCCACTGGAAAACGAAAATGCAAGACTTTTTGTGCAAAGAGCAGGAAAAAGGTATGTTAAAGCTATTGAAATATAAGGCCTGTTTCTTCTGGGGTTTTTCTCCACCTGTTATGTGGTGGTTTACTTTTATTTTTATTTTGCTATTTATTGTCATGCAGGGAGCTCAGGGACACTTGTAAGGGAGCAGGTGTCAGTTTTCACAGTTACATGCCCCCACGTCCTTGCTCTCGCTGGCCAATAGACAATGCGCCATCCCTGGGCAGGGCCAGCAGGCATCAAGGCAGGCAGCTCCTCTTCCTGCTGGCCCTTCACCCACACACAGGGTGCACAGGCAACTCCCAAGAGCATTACAACCCCATAGGAGAGGCACTAGGCAGAGGATCAGGGCTGGGTGAGAGGCTCATCCCGCCATGTTGTCTGACTCAGGTGGGCGCTGTGATGCTGCTGGCCTGAGGCAAGGATGGCTGTGGCTTTGCTCATCCCCGTGACACTGCAGAGCATGTGTGCCTGACCCCTACCCCTTCCTGCATCAATACCAGACTCTCCTGGGTGGAGGACAACAGTGGTCTCCAGGTGGGTATGACATCAAAGAGGCCGGGGTTGGGGGGACGGCCCACAGGGCATCCAGGGAGGGGAAAGCAGGTGACTGGGAACCTTTCCCTGGAAGGTAGGCTAGTGTCAGTAGGCAGGACAGCTACTGAGCAGACACTCTGAGTGCCCCTTCCTGTGGATTCTTCATTGTCTCATCAAATTTCACACCCAAAGTACAAGCTCAAAAATAAAATTAAAAAATTCAACATAGCAAATACAGAGCATTAACTCCCAAGTCCAAGGCCCTTCTAAGAACAGTGCCATCTGTAATCACATGGTCCAACACCCGTGAAACTGGCCCAAGGTGCAAATGGGAAAACTTGTCGCAGCTCAGAGCCAGAGAAGAAAGATAGGGGCCAATAAGAGAACTTGGGAACAGGTTCTGATAGTGACTGCACTTTCACCAGATTAGGAAGATGTGTCAACCAAATCTACCTTGGAGGAGGAGCTATATATTTTAGTTTAACATGCAGCCCAAATAGGCAGGGTAAAGGAAGAAAACTGAGTTTACCTCATTAAGCATGCTCTCAACCTCAGTTCAGGTAAGTATGGTTGTTGTTGTTGTTAGGTGCTTTCCAGTCATGTCTGACTCATAGCAACCCTCACAGGGTTTTCAATGGCTGATTATTTTGGGATTACCTCTGGGAGTGGATTGCCATGTCTTTCTCCCATTTTTGTGGTGCTGGGACTCGAACTCGGGACCTCAGAGACTGCGGAGCAGTGGCCTACCAAGTGAGCTAAATCCCAGCCCCCACGGATAAGTATAGTATAGCAAAATATTCTCAGTAAACCCATCCACTTTCAGTTTTCTGGGAAACTCTTCCTATGTTTCCTTTCTTAGATTCACTAGTAACATTTTCTTCAGAGGCTGGCCCATATTGATCTGGCGGAACAAAGAAGATAAGGCATTTTCCCACATGTATTTGGGTAGACAGGGCTTCAGTGTCTCTCTGGAGGTCGAGTGCAGAGGAAGGGCAGGACTGGGTGGTCCCTAGTGCAGGGGAGAGCAGAGTGGCTGGGTGCACGCTGGGAAACTCAGAGCAGGTGAGTGTTGCTCCCTTTAGCCTGGACCACTTTCTCCCCCTGGCATAGAATACACAAGGGGCAACAATCCTGGGGTGAGGATTCTTTTCAACTTTCTCAGGCAGGTTACGTAGGGGCAAGCCTGTTCCTTCCCAGAAGTCATTTTAAGGGCCACCCTCCAATGACCCTGACAGTCAGTGTGGTAGAGGAGAAAGCATGTATGCTTTTAAAGGTCAGACCTAGGCTAGAATTGTGGTTTTGCTGTATTTATAACCCCTCCCTCCCTCCTTTTCTCTCTCTCTTCTCCCCTGTTTTCTTGCTCCTTCCCTGTCTCCCTCTCTCCTTTCTTCCCTCATTCCATAAATTCATTCACCAAATAGGTAGGTATCAAATTTCTACTGTACCCTGGTCTATGCTAGGTCCCTGAGAGGGAGTAGCAAGGGATTCAGTCAGGGTGAGGCTTCACAGACAAGGGACCAATGGCTTCATTTTCCTGTACTCCAAACTGGATGCGATCATGTATGGAAATTGCCTAGCACAATGCTGGTCCATGCCAACACTGTGGCTACTCAAACTCACTTCAGGATGCCTTTTGGGAAACTGACACAAGGGTCTCTTTCAAGCTGCATTCATGGTGATCTCTACATTATCCTACCTTGCCTTTGCTTATACTAATTAACTTTTCACCGTGATGTGCCTTGCTACCCTTCTGAGCCTGGGATTCCCCGGAAGACATGGCGGGTGGTTATGTGGTTTGAATCTCCAGAGTGCTTACAATAATGCACAGTAGCTATTCAGTAAATGTGGCCTGATTAAAATGAGTTGAATAATGGAAATGCAAAGAATCCCAGAGAAAGGGCACTAAGCATCCCAGAGAATAAAAATGTCTTATAGGAAGAAATTAGAACCTATTCTAGTATTATTTTTATAACCTCTTGGGAGAATAAAACCCAGCATACATCATCATCTATGTCTCATCTCTTCTTCTGATATCAGCCAGAGAGGATTAAAAAAGAAAGAATACTTATTTGGAGTTTTACTCCAAGGGATGCTTCTTAATTAAGTGGTGAGGCATTAATTAAAAGTCTAATTAACCGAAATAAGCTATTACTATTGTACTCACCAATAGGTGCAAGTTTTCTGAGAACATGAAGCTACAGAAGATCTGAGTTGAATGTTAAAAAAAATAATCTCCCAGTCTTCCAAATGGGTGGAAATCTGTCAGCAGGGGATCTTCCTGGTGAACCAACTTGAGACTTCCTTTTACAAGTATATACACAGAGATTGACTTAGCACAAAGCGATGGGTCTTTAGCTTCAGGCCCCTTGTTTTACACAGGCCCCTCCAAAGCCATGGAAGAAGACCTCAAGGCATGTTTGCATATATTATATGTAAGTATATGTACCATGGTGCTGTTGTTAGGTATCATTGAGTCTGTGTCTGACTCATAGCCACCCTACTAAACAGTATTGTTAGTGCTTCTCTGTTATTCATAGGGTTTTCAATGGCTAATTGTTTTTTGGGAGTGGGTTGCTGGGCCCTTCTTCCAAGCTTACAGCACCTGGTGTTCCCAGGTAGTCTCCTATTCAAGTACTAACCAGATCTGACCCTGCTTAGCTTCTGAGATCTGGTGGGACATCACAGTGGTACAGCTGCAGGCATATTTAACGCATACATTATATATACGTATATACATATATATCTCTACACACACACACACACACACACACATTTTAAAATTTGTAACAGTGGGATATTTTTGTACTCTCTTCCTTTAAAAGTTTCCTTTAAGCTTCAAGTCAACAAAAGCTAGATTTTCTCTACTAATATGCCTCCCAGTGCTGGAGTTTAGCTCAGTTGGTAGAGTGCTGCTCTGCACTCTTTGAGGCCCTGAATTCAATTCCCAGCACTACAAAGATGGGAGAAAGACGTGGTAGCCCACTGCCAAAACAATCCGGAAAAAATCAGCCATTGAAAACTCTGTGAGGGTCAATATAAGTCAGATGGGACTCAATGGCACCAAACAAACAAACAAAAATGTCCCCTAGGAAGGGTTTAGGTGGAAGATGGAGTCTAGGTGGAGTGACATTTGTAAGCAGGATGCTGCTGCTGATGATAATATAGATGTGATAATACAGACTGGGCATGGAAAGAAAAGGTGCACACAGCCAAAAGAACTTCCTGGAAAGTAGTTTTGGATAAAAATGGACAGGAAGTTCCAAGAGAACTTCCTGGAAAATTGTTTTCAATCAAAATGGTGAAAGTATCTGAAAGACAATTTACCAAGGATGGAAGGCGTATACTAACCTTAGCTACAGAGTCTTAACCCAGGGTTCCTAGAGGGGAAATCATATGCAAGTTGACTGTGTATCTGCTTTTTTTCATTTTTTATTTTTCCTCCTGGGGAAGAGAAATTCTACTCCTAAAGCTGGGAAACTCTAGGCATGATAGAGAATGCATTATATGAGGTTATAGTATACTATTGGAAAACAGGTTCCTGGGCAACTGACTGGAAAAGATCCACATTTGTACCTAATCCCAAGAAAGGGGATCAAACCAAATGTTGAAATTATTGAATAATATCATTAATATAACATATAAGTAAATTTTTCTAAAGATCATTCAAAAGCAGCTGCAGCAGTATATAGACAGGGAACTACCAGAAAATCAATCTGGACTCAGAAGAGGGCATGGAACCAAGGACATAATTGCTGATATCATATGGATATTAGCCAAAAGCAGAGAATACCAGAAAAATGTCTATGTTTTACTGACTATACAAAGGCATTTGGCTGTGTGGTTCATAATATATTATGGGTAACATTGTGAAGAATGGGAATACCAGAACACTTAATTTTACTCATGAAGAATCTGTCCATGGACCAGGAGGCAGTCATTCAAACAGAACAAGGAAACACTGCCTGGTTTAAAGTCAAGAAAAGTGTGCATCAGGGCTGTATCTTTCACCGTACCTCTTCAATCCCTATGCAGAGCAAATAATCCAAGAAGCTGGATTTTATGAAGAGGAATACAGCATTATGATTGGAGGAGGACTCATTAACAACCTGTATTATGCAGATGTTGGGCTGGGATTTAGCTCAGTTGGTAGAGCGCTGTGCTGCAGTCTCTGAGGTCCCGAGTTCAATTCCCAGCACCAAAAAAATGGGAGCAGGGCCTGGCAATCCACTCCCAAGGCAATCCCGAAACAGTCAGCCACTGAAAACCCTATGAGGGTCACTATGAGTCGGATACTGACTTGACGGCACCTAACAACAAACAACATTATGCAGATGACACAACTTTGCTTGCTGAAAGTGAAGAAGATTTGAAACATTTGCTGATGAAGATCAAAGAACACAGCCTTCAGTATGAATTGTGCCTCTGTATCAACAAAACAAAAATCCTTATAACTGGGTCAGTATATGACTTCATGATAAATGGAGAAAAGATTGAAGTTGTCCAAGTTACTTAGTTCTATAATCAACAGTCACAGAAGCAGCAGTCAAGAAATCAAAAGACGCATTGCACTGGGAAAAACTGTTGCAAAAGACCTCTTTAGGGTATTGAAAAGCAAAGATTTCACATTGAAGAAGAAAGTGTGCCTGACTCATGCCATTGTATTTTCAGTAGCATTATATGCTTTTGAAAGCTGGACTTTGAATAAGGGAGACAGGAGAAGAATTAAGGCTTTTGAATTATGGTGCTGGAGATAATTATTGAATATATGATGGACTGCCAAAGGAACCAATGGATCTGTCCTAGACGAAGTGCAACCAGAGTCTTCCTTGGAAGCAAGGATGGCTGGACTACATCTAACATATTTTGGACATGTTGTCAGGAGGGACCAGTCCGTGGAGAAGGACATCATGTTTGGGAGAGTGGCAGGTCACGGAAAAAAAGGAAGACTCTCAACTAGATGGATTGACACAGTGTCTGCAACAATGGTCATATACATAAAAAAAGACCATGTGCCTGGCACAGAATCAGGGAGAGTTTCATTTCATTGCACATAGGGTCACTATGAGTGGGACTCACCTCAGTGGCACCTAGCAACATTCTATCTTAAGATTAGAACATACAAGAGAGGAGGAAATACAATTTGTAAGCAAAAGTTGCATGTGACATAGTCTTGGTTCTCTTTTGTCTGTCTCTGGTTTGAACCCACATCATGAAGTCTAGAAGGACAAGCTCAGTGGGGAGGTGGTGCTGGAACCAACTTGGAGATCAGGAAAAAGTACTCTGAGAGCATCTCTTAGGCTGCCTCTACTTGAGGGTCTACAGACCCATGGACGGTCCAATCCAACTCACCAGGGAAGAGGCCAGAGAAGGGCAGGAGAACAAGCAGAAAGGCATCCCTGAGTGTCCCCTGGGGAACTTTCTTTGGGGTATGAATTCGAGGAGGACCCTACCAAAGTCTCCTGAATGTCATGACTTGTTCTTGTGCATGAAGACCAGAACCAGGGACTGAAAGGATGAACCCCAGGAGAAGAGTTTATTTTTAATGAAGATAGGATTCTTGCTAACAAGGCTTTACCTCTGCTTAGAGATTCATGTTAGTTACAGGTTGAAAATATTAGATCTGAGGCCCAAAGAGGAAAGAAGTATCCTTGTTCAGGGGCCAAGAGGGAACCAGGCTCCTTCTCAGCCCTCTTAGGAGCAGGAGTAGGATGGGTGTTAGACACAGAAGGTGAAGTTCAAAGCAGTCCAGGAATGATGTTGTTGTTAGGTGCTGTCAAGTTGTGTCCTACTCATAGCAGCCCTCATAGGGTTTTCAATGGCCAATTGTTTCAGGATTGACTTGGGAGTGGATTGCCACATCCTTCTCCCATTTTTTGCGGTGTTGGGAATCGAGCCTAGGACCTCAAAGACTGCAGAGCATTGCTTTACCAACTGAGCTAAATCCCAGCCCCTTCCAGGAATGATAGCAAAGCTGAAATCAGAGGATTAAGGACAGATTGAGAAGTGAGCTGGGAAGACGGACCCTTGTATTCCAAAGAAGGAGCAAGGGAGTTCAGAGATCCTAGAGTCGGGGAGTGGCTCTGGATCAGAACCAAATACCTGCTGCAGTTTCCCCCAGCACATGTTGGGCCAGGTGCAGCCACTTCCTTGCACACACCTGCAAGGCCTGGCCTGGCTGAACCAGGGCCTGGTCCCACCCTAGAGGGAAGCAAATGAGGCGCTTCCTGCCTAGGGTGAGAATTTGGCTCAGAATCAAATTTTTCTTTGCTGGCCTTTGTCGGTGCCAGCAGGGCCAGCTCTTTGACCCCCTGCTCCTTGTTTTCCTCACCCCAGCCCAACCCAGGCCCTAATGATGTGTCTTACTCTTCCCAGTCCCAGCCTGGCACTGACATCATGATATCCCTAACTGCTTCACACAGAACAAAGGCCAGGAGTCCTTGGGAAGAAAGAGAGTTGGGTCATGGCTATAATTCAGGCAATGCTAGAAAGAGAGATGGACCCTTTCTTTATTCCCTAGTTCTGACAAATAACCTGTTCATTCAAAATGCAAGAAGCAAAAATATGAAGGAGCCTATTGGGGTACATATTTTATCACTCTGAGCCCTAGTCAGACCGTCTTCATAATGTTGTGAGAGCACCTGTCACAAAGGCCTATTTGCCCAGATGGTGTATGTTTCCAAAGTTAAGAATTATAACTAAAATCATAGGCTCTTCCCTTTTTCAACCCAAGGTTGTTCCCTTCTTCAACCCAAGGTTAGGTGCTGTCAAGTCGGTATCTGACTCATAGCAATCCTACATACAACAGGCAAAACACTATTGTCAGTGCTTCTCTGCTGTTCATAGGGTTTTCAATGGCAGATTGATTTTTGGGAGTGGGTTGCTGGGTCCATCTCCCAAGCCTACAGCTTCTGGTGTTCCCAGGCGGTCTCCCACCCAAGTACTAACCAGGCCCGACCCTGCTTAGCTTCTGAGAGCTGAAGGGATCAGATGGCACAGGGTTATGGCTGCAGGCCCAGCCCAGGGAGTATGTGCTAAATCCGGGCAAGGGTTAAACATTTCAGGAGATTATATCAGGCTTGGGTTTAACTTTTCCACAAGGTGCTAGAGGGCATGTCTTAACTGTCCGGCTGCATTGTGAATTTAGAGTTGGGTGTGGAAGGCCTGCCTCCTTTCTTTATAATCTACACAGGTGTGCCGAGGACTTCAAAGCTGGTTCTAGAAGGAGGTTACTGAGAATTACCTTTGGGGAAAACACAAGCAACCCCCCAGAACAGGTGGTGAGAGAAGCAAATGAAACTCCTTGAGACTTGCCTTTACATTAGTTTTGAAATTCCATTATCTTTCTCTTGAGCTGTCTTTGCTTGAGAATGGGAACTTTCCCATTAAACAGTGTGATTTCAGATCTGAAAACTTCTATTCTCTTCTGAAAGTGATTCTGGTGGAATGTTGATGTAAGAAAATTTGACCAGGTATTAGGCTGAGCAGAGCCCCTTATAGCTCTGTCTTCCAGCCCAGCCCTCTGGACATGCTCAGACGCTGCTGCTTGCTGTTATACTAACCATCAACAATAATTCCATAAAGGAGAATGTATCATGCGGTCATGTTAGCATTTGCTTTTCTTCTGTAAAAGCAATTAAATTCGTGAGTATGGTGCCCTTTCTATGAAACAGCAAGTCTGCCTAATTGGCTAACGTTCGGTAGGGTATACAACTTGGAGTTGTATTTTTCAACAATGTTATTATGGTTGATTGTTGTTACCATATGGAAAAAATATTTCTCCTTCCAAATGTCAATATCTGAGTTTTATTAAAAGCTATGGGGGTATTTATGCTGCTAACCCAAGGCATTTTATACTTCTTGGCATTTCAGTGATCTGTGGGCAATGAATCATGAAAATGAAATCTTAAACCCCCCAGAAACCAAGCTAGGCATTTGGCATATTTCACAGTAATTATTCTCACCCCACTCCAAATCTAAAATGTTTATTTTCCCCAATTTGTTTGTAGTTTTCATTTGTTGACATTTTGGGAACTTCCAGATTAAATTGCTGGTTCTTCTGAGGGTCTGCTGACTGAAATTGAGTAAGGAAAGTCCTATTGAGTTCAGTGAATCTTGTTCTTCCACAGAACAGGAAAGACAGTCATTTTTCTCATTTCACAGAGGTCTCTCCACTCCTCCCCTCCACGAGGAGGCTATGTCTATTTGATTGGTTTGTAATTGTAATAGGTACTATTTAAATAATTAAAACTTCTAACTCAGCCTTCTTATAATCAACACCCATAGAAGCAGCAGTCAAGAAATCAAAAGATGCGTTGCTCTGGGAAAAGCTGTGGCAAAATACTCCTTAGAGTATTGCAAAGTAAAGATGTCACACTGAAGACAAAGGTGTACCTGACTCATGCCATGGTACTTTCAGTCTCATCACATGGTTCTGAAAGCTGGACATTGAGCAAGGGAGACAGGAAAAGAATTGATGCTTTTGAATTATGGTGGTGGAGATGTCTATTGACTATACCATGGACTGCCGTAAGAACTAACAGATCTGTCCTAAAAGTGCAACCAGAATGCTCCTTGGAAGCAAGGATGGCCAAACTGCGTTTGGTCAGGAGAGACCAATCCCTGGAGAAAGACATCATGTTTGGGAAAGTGGTAGGTCAGCAAAAAAAAGGAAAGCCCTCCACCCGATGGATTGACACAGTGTCTACAACAATGGGCTTAAACATAAATAAGATTATGTTCCTGGCACAGAATTGGGAAGCATTTTGATCTGCTGTACATTGGGGTCACTATGTGTCAGACTCAATTCGACGGCACCTAACAACAACAACAACAACAACTCAGCCTTCTGGTTAAAGCAGCTACCAAGTGTAATCACTCATTTTTCTGGCGACAACAACAATTCAATTTGTTTAACCATTTGGCACATTACCTTTCAGCTTGACACATAGATGAACTATAGGTACCCTGTTTATTATCTTCTCCCTTTCATCTTAGTAAATCTTACTTATTCATTACTCGTTATTCCTAAGTTCTCTGAATTTGGGGGACTTCTTTCCTAAGCTTTGCAGAGTTTGAGAATCTTTTCATTTATTTGCTTGCTTCTTTGAGACAGGGTTTAGCTATGTAGCCTAGGCAGGCCTCAAACTCATGATGTTTCTGCCTCAGCTTCCTGAGGGCTGGGACTACAGGTGTGTGCCACTACGCCCAGCTGGCAGAAGCATTTAATTATCCTGTGCCCCTTCTCACCTTGCTCCTAGTAAAAGAATCCACTTCTAGTTTTAGCAAAGTACGCTGTTCCACTCTCTTTCCTTACCCCCCAAGTAGAATTGACTTCCCCAGTCTCCTTGCAGCTCTTTTGACTATGTGACTGAGCCCTCCCTGATGGAATATGGGCAGAAGTGACGAGTGATGAGAGCAGCTTGTGTCTATTTTCATGTCAGAATATCACTCACCTCTACCTCCTTTCTTTCTTCCTCCCTAGGGGCTAGGCTGGACCTTGGACATGAAATTGGTGAGCCAACTATAATCACACAGACAATACCCTAGGGGACAGAAAAGCTTCAAACTAAAAGAAATTTTGGTGTCTGAATGAACCACACACCTGCTCCGGACCACCTTCCTATCTGTGGAGAAATACATGAGAAGAGATATCCTTCTTTCTTATTTGAACAGTTTTATTTTGAAATCTTTTTATTACAGCAGCATAATGGATACATTACCCTAACAAATATATTTCTTAAACAAAAGAAAGGTTGTTCCTACTGTACTCTATGCTAGTCAGATATGACTTGGAATATGGTATTCCTTCACATTTTAGGAGGCATAAAGACAAAGCGCCTTCAGCTGTACCACCCTGGCATCCAATCTTATCAGAAGCTAAGCAGGATCCAGCCTGGTTAGTACTTGGATGGGGGACCACCTGGGAATACCAGGTGCTGTGGGCTTGGGAGAAGGACCCTGCATCCCATATCTAAAACAATCAGTCATTGAAAACCGTCTGAATAACAGAAAAGCACTGACATAGTGGTGGGCATGGTACAATGTCAGGAATGTTTTGTACTGTTGTACATAGGGTCACTACGAGTTGGACCTGACTCACCATACCTAACAAACCAACAACAAAGGCAAAGCAGAGGTTTTCAGAGGAGAACGAAAAGCATGACAAGGCATTTGAAATTGGAGATGCTGGAAGAGCAGATTTGAATAGGAAGGCTATTTTCAAATGTTTGAAGAATTGACATTTGGAAAAATGATTCACTTTGGTAGTATCACTGGATAGACATAGAACTCAAGGGGAAAACAGGTTTTGCTTAAGACAAAGAACATTCATGGCTCTTAGGTCTGCATAGACATTGAAGGGGCTACTTAAGGAAACCTTGAAACCCCCCCCCCCCACCTATGGAGATGCTTTAACAGAGCCTGTTAACCACATTGCTGGATTTCATGACTGGGTACCATGCATGTGTAGTCTATAGATAGCCTTGCACTCTTAGGACACTATCAAAAATTATATATTTTTAATCTCCATATGAGAGAAAAGCAATCTTAATCTCAGATAAGTTAAAACTTGCCCAAGGTCACAGACCAAGTTAGTGGCAGAGTTCCTGTTCTTTCTACTGGCCATCATTCAAGTTAATTCATATTGTTCTCCAAATCTGAATTCTATGACTCCCCCTGGAAATCTTTCTTTCCCAAATCTTGAATTCTGAGGTGTCCAACCCAGAGATATTTCCTAAAGGTTGGTGTGCCTACTCTCCTAAATTTTTAACCCAGCAGCCAAATTAATTTAGGCCTCCCTTTACGTGCTGGAGATTGCCAGCTGGTCACCAGTCTGTTTTCTCCTCTTTCTTGGCACACAACGTGCATACATTTTCCAGCTTCCCCTAGAGTGGAATGTGGGCAACAATGATGTGGGCCACACCCAGATCTGGCCCATGGAAGCCTCCCATCCTCTTTCTTCTGTCACTGCTGGATGTTGACACATGCAGTGACCTTGAAAGTCCAGTGTTGGAGGTGGTAGGACCTCACCAAGCCTTGAGCCCTGAACAGTGTGTTAACGCACCCCCCCCCCCCCGTAACTTGGAACTGCTTTGGATTGTGTAAGTGAAATAAACTTTTACTATGTTTGAACCATTTTATATTTTATGGCCTATTGTAATACTGGTTGCTTATTCTAATCAATAACTCTTTATCCCCAGCAGCTTAATGTTGAGAATTGTCCAGCTCTGGATCACAGAACTATCTGAAGGGTCATCACATGAACTGACAACTCTATTAAGCTGAACTTTTCCCTCAATTTTAAAAAATTATAGTAAAATGTACATAACATAAAATTTAATTTACCATCATTGCCATTTTTAAGTGTGCAGTTCAGAAGTATTAAATACACACATAATGTTAAATATCCATTTACCACCATCCATCTCCATAACTCTTTTCGACTTGTAAAACTGAAACTCTACACCTGGTTAACAAGAATTCCCCTTTCGTTCTTTGCCTCAGTCCCTGGAAACTGCCATTTTATTTTCTGCCTCTAAAAATTTGACTATGCTAAGTCCTCAAATAAGTGGAACCACACACTATTTGTGTTTTTGTGACTGGCTTATTTCATTTGGCATAATGCCCTAAAGATAGCCTGTAGCTGTAGCCCTGTGGCAACGGATCCCCTCAGATCTCAGAAGCTAAGCAGGATCGGTCCTGGTTAGTACTTGGATGGGAGACCGCCAGGGAATACCAGGTGCTGTAGGCTTGGGAGACAGACCCGGCAACCCACTCCCAAAAATCAATCCACCACTGAAAACCCTATGAACAGCAGAAATGCACTGACAATAGTGTTTCACCTGTTGTACATAGGGTTGCTATGAGTTGATACTGACTCAATGCATGTAACAACAATAGCAATGCTCTAAAGAGTCATCCATCCATGTTATAGCACATGATAGAATTTCCTACTTTTTAAAGGCTGAACAATATTCTGTTGTATGTATATACCATATTTTGTTCATTCATCAATGGATGGTTGGGTTGCTTCCTTGTCTAGCTTTTGTGAACAGTGCTGCTATAAACTTGATGTACAAATGTCCCTTTTAAACCATGTTTTCTGTTCTCTTGGTATATACTCAGAAGTGGAATTGTTGGATCATATGGTAATTCTATTTTTAATTTTTTTGAGGAACCTAGGCTGCACTTTTTGAAACTGCAGATATTGGAACCCTTTTTGCTGAAAAAGGCAGAAGTTTTAGTACAGTTCCATCTAGAATAATAGAAGAGAATCTGACTTCCTTCCAACTCTCTCTTTTGATCCTGCACAACTCTGTCCAATTGATAAGTGAGATCAATATTTTTTTTCTTGCAATTTTTTTCTGGGGGATTGAACCTATGGTTTCACACATGCTAAGCAAGTGGTCTATTCCCGAGCCGCACCCCTCGCTTCATTTTTTATTTTTTATTTTGAGACAGGGTCTTGCTAAGTTGCATATGCTGCCCCTGGCCTCAAACTTTCAATTCTTCTGCCTCAGCCTCCGAAGTCACTGGGATTTCAAGCGTGCTCTATGGTGTCTGGCTTGAGATCAACTTCTTTATACAAGATCAGAGAAGCTTTGTAATGTGGAATTCCTGTAATATGTTGTTGTTGTTAGTTGTCGTCGAGTTGGTATCCAACTCAGTGACACTACATACAACAGGTGAAACACTATTGTTAATGCTTCTCTGTTTTTCATAGGGTTTTCAATGGTGGATTGATTTTTGGGAGTGGGTTGCTGAGTCCTTCTCCTAATCCTATAACATAGGTAATGCCAAAGGCTTGCCACATGGTGACCTGTGGTTCAGTACACTGATTTAAAATGTTTGGACTCTCCAGAGGTTTTATTTCTTCTTTTTTGAAAAATTATTATGTATTATTTTAAATAGCAGGAAGTTTGTTGTGGAAAAATCAGATTTAAAGATTATTTTACAAATTGGAAGATTTAGAACACTTGTATCAAAACCCACTGGCACGTGGGGTGTCCTATTTAGACAAGTCATAGTTTCCCTGATTCTCCATAGACTCAAGGCTCCCTTTTGGTCCCTAACACTGGGATATATTGACACACATGACAAATGCCCCATAGCTTTCTAATGCAGCTTTTTTTTTAATTCCACAGCCTCCAGGCCATTTGTACCTATGCCCCTGGTTTCACTGCAGTGAAATCAATGATTAACAATGAACCACTGTCTGACTCTTTGCTGAGAGCTGGTTTCAAAGGAATCAGAATTCCCTTGCAAGGCAGCAAGAAGAATCAACAAAGTCTTCCCATTATTACTGGGTATTGATCTTCCTTCTTGGGAGAATATACCTAGAATATCCAAGTTATTCTTTTCAGTCTCCAATTTCCTTTCGGTAATACAAACATAAGACATAAAGTCAAGATTTGTAAGAAAGAAAAATGGAATTTGTTCTGCTTTTCATAAGAAGCCCAGATATTGATATTGACTTGACTCTACCCGAGCATAAGCAGTTTCCTTCCTTGTTCCCAAATCCCCAACTAACTGACCTGCTGTTGTCACCATTAGCCTCTTGAACCTTGTGCAGGTCCAGGTAGCACATCTATCAGCTGGTCATTGGCTGCGCAGAGGAGCCTGGGAGCAGAGGGCTGCAGGCATGAAGGCCCTTCTTCTTTCCCACTCAGGGCTGGCCACCTGGGCAGATGGGTCTCAGCTCTGACTCAGTCGTGGAAAGATGCCTCAGCAGGTGCTCTGCTTCTTTCCAAAGCTCTGGAATATGCCAATGGTGACATTTTCTATAGATTAGTACACGATTCTTTTTTGTGTGTGTATAGTACTGGGGTTTGAACCCAAGGCCTCACACTTGCATGCTTTGCAAGTGCTGGACCACTGAGATGTACCCCCAGCCCCCCTCCCCTTTTTGTTTTTGTTTTTGTTTTTTTTTTACTTTTTGAGACAGGGTCTCACTAAGTTACACAGACTGCCTCTGGTCTCAAATTTGTGATCTTCCTGCCTTCGCCTCCCAAGCCGCTGGGATTACAGGTGTGTACCACCACACCCGGCTCTAGATGACTACATGATTTTCATGTACACAAGTTTCTTTTTTTCCTAATGTCTAAAAAAGAATGAGTAGTAAAATTGGATCACTGACCAGCCAGAGAATTATGTTCATGTTATAAGTCAGGGGAGGGAGGGGACTGTGTAGGGCAATTGAGGTGAATATTTTTAGCTGGTTTTACTCAGTGTATAGTATGTGTTCCATAAAGGTATGCATGTGGAGTAGTATACAGATGTACATTAAAAAATGTTAATAGAGTGATATTTATTTCAATGTGTATTGTTGATGTTAGGTGCCATCAAGTCTGTATCCTACTCATAGTGACCCTACGTGCAACAGGCAAAACACTTTGTCAGTGCTTCTCCACTGTTCATAGGGCTTTCAATGGTGGATTGATTTTTGTGTGCGGGATGCTGGGTCCTTCTTCCAAGCCTACAGTATTTGGTGTTCCCAGGTGGTCTCCCATCCAAGTACTAACCAGGCCCAACCCTGCTTAGCTTCTGAGATCTAATGGGATTTGAGGCCACAGTGGCATTGCTGCAGGCTCAATGTGCATTAGGATAAAGATAATAATGTCTCAAATCTGTGATATCACTATTATAAATGCTTTGGGTAAATAAAGGAAAAGTTAGACTTTTTAAGGGGAAATATTACGTTAAATAAGAATGGAGGGGTACTGTGAATGTAGCTCAGTGGTGGAATATTTATCTAGCATGTGAGTGGTCCTGGCTTCAATTCCCAGCACTGCAAATTGATTAATTAGTTAATTAATTAAAGGAATAAATGAGACTTCTACCTCCAGTTAAGCTGGAATAAATGGGACAAATTTGCACCTGAAAACTGATAATAAAAATATTCATATGAAGCAACACTACTCAGGATATTGGATATCAGGTAATTCCATGTTGGGGATTGAACCTAAGGCATTGCATATACTAAGCAGGTGCTCTACTACCTACCTACACTCTGGCCCCAGGGACCCATCATCGGTGGGAGACAAATGAGGGGAGGGTTTCCAGGTCATGGTGCAGCAATGCAAATCCAGGCAGAGCTCAGTGGTAGTTTTCCTGAGGCTAGAAACACATCTGGGAATACAAGGATGCCAAGCTGGTAAAGCTCATGAGCTAAAGAAAGAGAGAAGAAAGCTGCACAGAGTGTTCCAGAGAATTCTGACTATGTACAGAAGGGCCTGATCAGTGCATGCATTGAAAAATACCGCCAAAACCTGGGGAAAGAAGTAACAGAAAAGACCAGAGGGAATAGTGCCTAGGAATTACAATCTTTGGAATAAATGGTGCTGGAAGACCTCATCATTTATAAGCAAAGCAAAACAAAACAAAACACTCCACCAATATGTAGGGAATTATGGGAAAGCCCCAAGGGATAGAGAGGAGGCTTGGTTTGGATAGGGGCCTATCTAGCCCACCTAGGGGCTGGGATTTAGCTCAGTGGGTAGAGCGCTGCGCTGCAGTCTCTGAGGACCCGAGTTCAATTCCCAGCACCACAAAAACGGGAGAAGGGCCTGGCAATCCACTCCCAAGGCAATCCCGAAATAGTTAGCCATTGAAAACCCTATGAGGGTCGCTATGAGTCGGATACCGACTCAACGGCACCTAACAACAACAACAACAACAGCCCACCTAGAGGTCTGATCTAGGGCCTGAGGCAAGATGCCCGCCCCCTCCCGTGATTTAAATGTCTCTCCTAATTGGTTGCGCTCAGCCCCTCGGGCCACTATATGATTGGCTGACTGCCATTTTGAGGCTGTTACTATATAAGGACAGTGTACAGGGCACTCAGAAGCCATTCCATGGCCATCTGAACCCTTCTGTACCATCGCACAGTCCTGCCGTCCCATCAACACAGAGGTCGCCCTCACTGGACCAAGAGAGAAGACTTCCTGTCCTCGCAGAGGCCACTCCATCCCTGAACAGAGACAGAGAACATCAGAAACCAACAGCAGTGAAGGAGAAGTCGACCTAGGCGGAGGATATTCAGGATGCTGGGACCCGGTTGGCCGCTGCTGAGGCCAGAGCCGTGATACTTCTGCTATCCTGACGGGCAGGCTTGAGGGTTTGATTTCCTTACAGCGGCTGTATAATAAAATCTATACTGAAGGCACCCTGAAGCCATCCTTGACTCCGTCTGCTGCGCCTCGCCAGTGCCAGTCCCACCTGTGTGGGGCTCCCCATCGTTGTCAGAGGAGGAGAGCTAGTGTGGTCCTGGCCGTCGGGAGAGGCGACCCACACCAATACACTTATTTGATACAGATCTCATCCTAGACAAGAATTAGCTTAGAATGGATCATAGACCTAAATGTAAAACAAACTATGAAACTTCTAGAAGAAAATGTAGGGGAAAATCTTTGTAATCCAAATTAGACAAGGACTCTTTAGATGCAACCCAAAAAGTACAATCCATAAAAGAAGATAAAGGGAGGCGGGAGAGAGAGAGAGAGAGAGAGAGAGAGAGAGAGAGAGAGAGAGAGAGAGAGAGAGAGAGAGAGAGAAATTGAGCTTTAGCAAAACCAAGAATTTCTGCTTTTATAAGACACCATTAAGCAAATGGGATTTGGGATTTAGTTAAGTTGGTAGAGTGCTGCGCTGCAGTCTCTGACGACCCAAGTTCAATTCCCAGCACCGCAAAAATGGGAGAAGGGCCTGGCAATCCACTCCCAAGGCAATCCCGAAGCACTCGGCCATTGAAAACCCTATGAGGGTTGCTATGAGTCCGATACTGACTCGTTGGCACCTAACAACAACAACAACAACAACAAGAAAATGAAAAGACTAGCCAGGCATGGTGGTGCATGCCTGTAATCCCAGCGGCTGGGGAGATGGAGGCAGAAGGATCGTAAGTTCCAGCCAGAGGTAGTCTTCATAATTTAGCAAGACCTTGTCTCAAAAAAAAAAAAAAAAAAAAAAAAAAAAAAAAAAAAAAAAAAAAAAAA